>BSBM01001125.1:2225000-2522500 GCA_027924585.1 Larix kaempferi | reverse complement strand
ATACAAGATCATATGGAAATGCATAATCATTTTAATACACAGCGGAAGCAAATTTATTAACAGATCCATGATACATTCAAAATATTCATCAAATGGTAATTGCAAATTTAACACAGGAGAATACTTATCTTATGCAAAAGTAGTCCCACACAACTGGCTATGCAACTGCAATGTTCCACCCAACCGTAGGCCAGTGTGCTCCTCAATCTCTCAGCACCACTGCCACCCCCGAGCTGGGCATGATCTCTACAAGGAACCAGGGAACAACAGACTCACACATAGCCAAGCATACACCAAGATGAGCCAAGCCAATCTACAATTGGGTTTATCAGGCTGCTAGGAGATGGAAAGGAAGAATTGCTAAGCTAGTGAGCTCAACTACAGAGCTATGGGTACCTCTCCCAGATCTATTTAGCTTGGCACTCACAATGCCTACACACCCAACACCAGGAAGTATTCTCTTCACTGCCACACAGTCCCTCAAGCCATACCTTCCTTTCTAGTGCTCTCAGGGTGTGCATATAAAAGTAGCCAGCCCTCTTAATCTTCTTGAGAGGATACTCCCTACACTAGGTTTATCAAGCCAATTCTGTCCACTACCATTCCACTTTCTTGCTCATGGGTTCCAAACAAAACAGGGATGCACCTAACAGCAACCTACACTTGTTGAGCATGAGAAAACGTTTCCAACAGTGGGATGCATGAGATGGGGTTTCCTGGACTTCAGAAAAACGTGGGTAGACTCAAAACGTATTGGCACTTTGGAAATTCGACTGGGGAGGCAAAACCCATTCCAGAAAAACGCCCCAGGGCAAAAACGCCCTCTCCCTCAGTCCCAATTCGCGTCCCTCCTTCCCCAGCTGTTGCACAATCCAAAAACGAGTTCCTGGGCATGGAAAAACGCAGGGTTATGGTGAAAAACGTGAGGATAACTTCCTGTGAGCTCAATCTGCGTGAGAGGAAGAACGTAATCCATGAGGAATGGCCTTGGGTAGCATTTCGTGGGGGTTTTCTTGCCCAGCAAGCCAAAAATACGATTTTCAGGTTGGTAGCTTGCCCATGCACGAAAATCTGACTGCCATACCTCTCCCATCCCAAGACATTAACTGCCTTAACCAATTTCTTGGAAGAATTAAATGATTGGGTGCATGAGACAAAATGGGTAGTTGGTGGTTTTATGGGTTTCCCCATTGACACATGGATTAACACCATTTGCTCAAGGGTTTGAATAATTTCCCTCCCTTTTCCTTGTAGAGTCATGCCCCATCTCTTTTGTTGCATTGCATAGCCGGTTGTGGGTTTTTCATTGAAAATTCATAATTACATGATGTCTTATATACATTGTGCCCATCTTGCACCAGAACCGTAGGCATCTATTTTTAATTGTCGATACATGAAACGCTAAATCAACGGTGGGGCCTTGGCCTTGAGCTCCTCACCATGATTAATTACAATATTTACATCATTTACGATTTAATACAAAGGGGTCAAAATGGGGACATTACATTCCCCTCCCCTTACATTAGCACTGTCCTCAGTGCTCATCAAAATTGAACAAAAATGGATATGCCACCCTCATGGCATCCTCCAGCTCCCATGTAGCCTCATCGGGACCATAGTGCTTCCATTGCACCTTTACCTGTCCGATGGCTCGGTTCCGGAGCAATGTTAATTTCTTGTCTAGGATGCACAATGGATCGGTTTGGAATTCTCCCTCGGGTTCCACCTGGATCGCATCCCAATTAATCACATGGTTAGGATCATGTACATATTTCTTTAGCAAAGAGACATGAAAAACATTATGAGCTTTAGTGCTAGCAGGCAATGCAAGTCTATATGCAACTGGTCCTATTCTTTCGAGCACTTCAAATGGCCCACAATATCTAGGTGATAGCTTGGCACAGCTCCCAAGCTTCAAGGAACTCTTCCTTGATCTCACTCTAAGATATACATGATCCCCAACATTGAATTCCCTATGCACTCTATGTTTATCTACATAGCTTTTCTGTCTATCCTGGGCTGCTTTTAAATTTTGCCGGATCTTTGCAACCTCTTGTTCCATTTCCTTAAGCAATTCTGGCCCAAGTACAATTCTGTTCACTGGATTGTCCCAAGTCACTGGTGTCCTACATCTTCTGCCATACAAAGCCTCATAAGGACTCATTCCCAACGATGCTTGTTGTCCATTATTATATGCAAATTCCACCAGGTGTAGATAATCCTCCCACTTGGATGGTTTGTCCATTACATACATGCGGAGCATGTCTTCAAGCACCCGATTTACTCTTTCGGTTTGCCCATCTGTTTGAGGATGGTATGCGGTACTAAAGCTTAGCTGTGTACCCAAATCGACAAAGAGGCCTTTCCAAAAGTTAGAAGTGAACTTGGTATCCCTGTCAGAAATTATTGCCTTAGGCAACCCATGTAACCTGAAAATTTCCTTCATGAAAATATTTGCAATGGCATCGGCTTTATGTGTAGATTTAACTGGTATGAAATGTGCTGCCTTTGTTAACTTGTCCACCACAACCATGATGGAATCATGTTTTCTCTTAGTCATTGGTAATCCTGTGATAAAATCCATGGATATTACTTCCCATTTCCATTCTGGAATTGGCACTGGAAGCAACAAACCTGTTGGATGTTGGTGTTCACTCTTCACCTGTTGACATTCAATGCACTTATAAATGTATTCAGCAACATCCTTCTTCATGCCTGGCCAAAAATAGTATTTTCTTGCTGTAGCAATTGTTTTCTGATATCCTGGGTGACCAGAGTATGGAGCTTTATGGATCTCATCCATAACCATTCTCCTCAAATCTGCCGCATTTGGAATATAGACTCTATTCTTATAAGTAAGAAGTCCTCCTTCTTCCAAATGATAGCCCTCATACTTCTTTTCAAGGTTTTGCTGCTGCAATTTTCCCTTTATCTGCTCATACACTTCATCCTCAACCATATGGTTAACAATCTGTTGCTTCAAGTCTGGCTGGCAAGTACTAAGCGCTGCCACATACATTTCATGTACCTTCCTGCTGAGTGCATCGGCCACCTTGTTTTCTTTCCCTTTTATGTGTTTGATCTCAAAATCAAATTCACACAAAAATTCCAACCATCTAGCTTGCCTAGCATTTAAAGTTGGCTGATCAAACAAATATTTCAGTCCACAATGGTCTGTCCTTAACTCGAATTTTCTTCCCATTAAGTAATGCCTCCACATCTTCAAGGCATGTACTATGGCTGCAAGTTCTATGTCATGAGTAGCATAGTTCTTCTCATGCTCCTTCAACTTTCTTGACTCATAGCATATCACATGGTTATCTTGCATAAGAAATCCTCCAAGTCCTTGATTGCATGCATCCGTACACACAACAAAGTCTTTTTCCGGGTCTACAATTTTCAAAATAGGTGCACTTGTAAGAAGATTCTTCAACCGTTGAAAACTTTCCTCACATCTGGGTGACCATTCAAACTTTATCCCCTTCTTCTGCAAAGAAGTGATCGGGCTTGCAACCTTGGAGAATCTTTCGATAAACCTCCTGTAGTAACCAGCAAGGCCCATAAAAGATCTCACATCAGTCACATTCCTTGGAGTTGGCCAATTCATAATGGTTTCAATCTTCTCAGGGTCTACGGATATTCCTTCGTCGGAGATAATGTGACCCAAATAATGAATTCTATCTTTATAGAAGTCGCATTTGCTCAACTTTGCATACAGCTTATGCTCCCTTAGTAATTGCATTGTCATTCTCAAATGTTCTTCATGCTCTTCTTCATTCTTAGAATATATGAGAATGTCGTCTAGGAATACAAGAACAAACTTGTCCAAATACTTGCTAAAAACATTATTCATGAGACACATGAATGTAGCTGGTGCATTTGTGAGACCAAATGGCACCACTACAAACTCATAGTGTCCATACCTCGTCCTAAAGGCTGTCTTATGAATATCTTCTTCTTTGATTCTTACCTGATGGTAACCAGACCTCAAGTCAATCTTTGAAAATACCTTTGCTCCTCTCATTTGGTCAAAAAGGTCATCAATTCGGGGCAATGGGTATTTGTTCTTCACAGTGACTTTGTTCAACTGCCTGTAGTCAATACATAACCTGAGTGTTCCATCTTTCTTTTTCACAAATAGAACAGGTGCTCCCCACGGGGACACACTTGGCCTAATATATTTCTTTTCCAACAACTCTTGTAATTTCATTTTCAACTCTAGCAATTCTGGTGTACTCATCCTGTACGGTGTCTTAGACACTGGTGCCGCTCCTGGCACAAGTTCAATTGTAAAGTCAATGTCTCTCTTTGGAGGGAGTCCTGGAATCTCATCAGGAAAAACATCCCTGAATTCTTGTAATACATGATAGTCCTCCAATCTAAGAGTTTCACTCTCTGCTGCCTCTAAAACGTGAGCTGCATATAGTTGACATCCCTTCCTACAGAACTTCTTTAGTTGCATGGCTGAAACCTGTCTAACAGAAGTCATCTTTGGAATTCCTTTTACAACCCTCAGGTTTCCTTCTTCGTCCATGCATTCAAATGTCTTATTGTAGTAGTCAAGTTTAACCCTGTGTGCTTCTAACCAATCCATTCCAATGAGAATATCATAGGAACCAAGTGGCAAAATATTCAGATCCGCATAGGTGAATAGCCCATCCATCTCTAATGGACATTTCTCTACTATTTCACTAACTTTTCTCTTGGTTCCAGTGGCTAGTTGAACTAACCAGGATTTATTATCCTTTAATTTCTTGAAGGCACAAATCTCAACAATCCTAGGAGTGACATAACTGTGAGTAGATCCTGGATCAATCAAAATAGAAACAGATTGCTTAGCAATCTTACCTTCAACTTCAACCACAGTTGACTAATGATCTGCTTGGCGGTCGTCTAGAGCTGCATAGATTCTAGGGATTGTCCTCGCCACTTGACCCATAGTTCCAGCTCCTTGGATGTTGTGAACTTGATTTGCATTCCCATTCCGATGTGGACAGTTCCTAAGCATGTGATCTCCTCCACAACCCCAACATTGAAGTGGTTCTCTTGGCTCCTTTGGATCTCTTGGCTTGTCTCCCATCATCCTAGTTGGCTTAGTCACAACCTGTGATGGCTGCCTTTGCTGATTCCGGAATTGAGGAGGCTTGAACCCCTTCTTCCTCTGATCAAACTTCTCATTTTTCCTATCTTTCCATGCCTTGTGGAATTCTGGTTTGCTTCTGTTTTGATCAAAGCAATACTTGGCCTTTCTTATGGCCTCCTCCAGAGTTCGAGGTTCATCAAACTTAATTCTATCTTTATACGATTGGGGCAGTCCACTTAGGAAACGCTGAATTTTGACCTTATCATCTCGAATATACTTGACATACCTCAGCAGCTCCAAGAACTTGTTTGCATATTCTTCCATGGTCGATTGTCCCAATCTCAGCTCATGGAACTCTTTGATCTTATCATCATAGTACCTATCAGAGAGGTACTTCTGCTTGAAGTATTTCTTGAACTGCTTCCACACAATATTCCGTTCATTGATCCTCTTCACTTTCCTGGTGTGTTCCCACCATATAGATGCTCTTCCATTCAAGTTGAAGATGGCTACCCTTGCCTTCATATTCCTGGAGTAGTCTTGGACTTGGAAATACTTTCTCATCCCAAGAAGCCAAGCTTCAGCTTCTTGACCGGACTTTACTTCTCCATCAAATGTAGGAGGTTTTGCCTTCTTAAATTCCCCATGTGAATTGTTCTTGTGGTGCTTCTTTCTCTTACTCATGTGAGATGAAGAGCTTGAACCCTCAATGGATTCTTCCGAATCAGATGATTCATTAGAAGAGATTTCTGGACTATATGTCCTGTCTGTAGAAACTCTTCTTGGACTACTGGCCCTCTTACGGGAATTTCTTCTAGAGCTACTCCCACCCCTTTCTAGACTTGATATCTGATGCCCAGAGTTTATTTGCCTTTGGATGTCTGTTAAACTCTGCAGCATGGCTGCATTCAGCTGATTTTGTTCTTCCTGAGCTTTAATCATCCTTTCATTATCTTCTCTGCAACTTTGCAATTCCTCCCTTAGGCTTCTCATGGTGGCTGCAATACCTGGAGGAGTCTCTTGATTTCTTCTCCCATTAGATTCTGTTTCAGCATTTTCAACATGTATGTTTTCCCCCATGGCATCTGTCTCAGGCTCATAGGGATCCTGTGCATCATTCATGATGTTCATTTTCTTGGCCCAACCAAGATCCAAAATTTTTCCACTGTATTAACTAGAGTGTTACCCTGCTGTAACTGTGGCTCTCTGAAATGTGTTCATCAACACAATTGTTAGCTGCATTACATTCTTAGAATTCACAATTACTTCATGCATGTGGGAAAAATTCCATACTGACAATTCGTCAAATCACAACAACGAAATATGAGGGGAAAAAGAAAAAGGGGGTCAAGGGGGCTTGCCCCCTTGAAGTTTCCGCAATGGGAGGGGCGATAGTTTGGAGGCTTCTGCAACTAGCGGTTCACTGCATGCTCCCGCAACTGCGGGACGGTTGGCTGTAGCCTTCCGCAATTGCGGGGCGCATCGGTGACGGCTTCCGCAATTGCGGAGCAGTTCGCCGAACGCTTCCGCAATGGCGGGGCGATTTGCCGAACGCTCGCGCAATTGCGGAGCCATTCGGCGAAGGCTTCCGCAGTTGCGGAGCCATTCGGCGAATGCTCCCGCAATTGCGGAGCCATTCGGCGAAGGATTCCGCAGCTTCAGAGCCGTTCGCGGAATGCTTCCGGGGTTTTCGGGCGGTTCTTGCGAAAAAATTTTGCGGAACGACTTGAGGAATGCTTCCGCAATTTCGGAACGATTCGCCGAAGTCTTCCGCACTTGCGGAACGATTCGGCGAAGTCTTCCGCAGTTGCGGAACGATTCGCCGAAGTCTTCCGCAACTTCGGAACAACTCGCCGAACTCTTCTGCGTTGCGGAACGATTCGCGGAATCCTTCCGAAATTTCGGAAGAGAATTCCTTCCGCAATTTCGGAAGAGATTTCCTTCCAAAAATTCCTTTTCACGCCGACACTTAGAAAATTTTTCACTTAAACAAAATTTTTCTCCGCTGTTTTGGAGCCGTTGGCTGAATTCTTCCGCAATTTCAGGAAGGTTCGCGGAATCCTTCCGCAATTTCGGGAAGGTTCGCTGAACTCTTCCGCAATTGCGGGAAGGTTCGCGAAACCTTTCCGAAATTTCGGAACGACTTCCCGAAACGGCTTAAAACAAAATTTTTTCAAACACAGACTTAAAACAGACATTTTCAAAAAAACAGACTTAAGAAAATTTTGAAATTTTCCCCTGTAATTGCTATCAGGTTTGGCCCATAGAGGCCCAATGCTGCAACGCAGCTCTGATACCATAATGTAGTGTCCCCTCCTACCATATCAGTGTGATAGGGAGGACGTGGTGCTCAATCCGGGCAATTAGCCCCAAAACTTTGAATGAAATCATTGATGCAAAGAACTGTATCTATGCATGCTATGGAAAAACGATGGTAATCAAATAAATGATGTTGATCTCTAACACACATTCAAGATTCTGTGACAGCCATGAAATAAAGATCTGTGCAGAATTATACAAGATCATATGGAAATGCATAATCATTTTAATACACAGCGGAAGCAAATTTATTAACAGATCCATGATACATTCAAAATATTCATCAAATGGTAATTGCAAATTTAACACAGGAGAATACTTATCTTATGCAAAAGTAGTCCCACGCAACTGGCTATGCAACTGCAACGTTCCACCCAACCGTAGGCCAGTGTGCTCCTCAATCTCTCAGCACCACTGCCACCCCCGAGCTGGGCATGATCTCTACAAGGAACCAGGGAACAACAGACTCACACATAGCCAAGCATACACCAAGATGAGCCAAGCCAATCTACAATTGGGTTTATCAGGCTGCTAGGAGATGGAAAGGAAGAATTGCTAAGCTAGTGAGCTCAACTACAGAGCTATGGGTACCTCTCCCAGATCTATTTAGCTTGGCACTCACAATGCCTACACACCCAACACCAGGAAGTATTCTCTTCACTGCCACACAGTCCCTCAAGCCATACCTTCCTTTCTAGTGCTCTCAGGGTGTGCATAGAAAAGTAGCCAGCCCTCTTAATCTTCTTGAGAGGATACTCCCTACACTAGGTTTATCAAGCCAATTCTGTCCACTACCATTCCACTTTCTTGCTCATGGGTTCCAAACAAAACAGGGATGCACCTAACAGCAACCTACACTTGTTGAGCATGAGAAAACGTTTCCAACAGTGGGATGCATGAGATGGGGTTTCCTGGACTTCAGAAAAACGTGGGTAGACTCAAAACGTATTGGCACTTTGGAAATTCGACTGGGGAGGCAAAACCCATTCCAGAAAAACGCCCCAGGGCAAAAACGCCCTCTCCCTCAGTCCCAATTCGCGTCCCTCCTTCCCCAGTTGTTGCACAATCCAAAAACGAGTTCCTGGGCATGGAAAAACGCAGGGTTATGGTGAAAAACATGAGGATAACTTCCTGTGAGCTCAATCTGCGTGAGAGGAAGAATGTAATCCATGAGGAATGGCCTTGGGTAGCATTTCGTGGGGGTTTTCTTGCCCAGCAAGCCAAAAATACGATTTTTAGGTTGGTAGCTTACCCATGCACGAAAATTTGACTGCCATACCTCTCCCATCCCAAGACATTAACTACCTTAACCAATTTCTTGGAAGAATTAAATGATTGGGTGCATGAGACAAAATGGGTAGTTGATGGTTTTATGGGTTTCCCCATTGACACATGGATTAACACCATTGGCTCAAGGGTTTGAATAATTTCCCTCCCTTTTCCTTGTAGAGTCATGCCCCATCTCTTTTGTTGCATTGCATAGCCGGTTGTGGGTTTTTCATTGAAAATTCATAATTACATGATGTCTTATATACATTGTGCCCATCTCGCACCAGAACCGTAGGCATCTATTTTTAATTGCCGATACATGAAACGCTAAATCAACGGTGGGGCCTTGGCCTTGAGCTCCTCACCATGATTAATTACAATATTTACATCATTTACGATTTAATACAAAGGGGTCAAAATGGGGACATTACATGTGATGTTTAATTAACCATAGATTACTTGTGATGTTTGACTAGATGTGACTTTGGTCAAGAATATGGCCGACTCTAATAATATTGTTGACCATGGAACCATGGTTCAACCATCATTTACTATTATCGACCATGGTTGACTATGGATGACCATGTTTGATTATGTTTGTCCATGTTGAGTTTGGTTAGGTATCACTAACCATGGTTGATCATGTGTACTTACTATGGTTGACTATTATTAACTTAGGTAAACCATGGTTGATTGTTTTTGAATATATCAATACCATAGTTGACCATGTTCAATTTTGCTCAACTTTGTTTGAGTATATTTCAATTAGTTGGCTGTGCTTGACTATGATTGATGTTGTTGACCATGGTTAACTATAGTTAACCATGGTTGACTATGGTTGATCATGGTTAATAATGATTAACTATAGTTGACATTTAGTTAACCATTATTGACTATAGTTGAGAATGTTTATTGTTTGACAATGTTTGATTATGATATAGTTGAGAATATTGTTGACCATGGAACCATGATTAAGCACAATTAACTATGGTTTACTATTATTGACCATGATTGACGATGGTTGATCATGTTTTATTATGTTTGTCCATAGTTGAATTTGATTGGGCATGGTTGACCATGGTTGTTTCCCATGATTAAATTAAGTCAAACATGGTTGACTATGTTTTAATAATATTTCCATGGTCGACCATGGTAAATTTTAGGTGTGTGGCAGTAAAATTTTATTAACATTATTAATGTTAATGTTATTAATGATATTATTAATGTTTAATATTAATAAAAATGTTGTTAATGTTAAATATTAATGTTAATGTTTACTAAGGTTAATGTTAATTCAGAGGTAAAAATCAAGTTTCAATATTTTGTCAAATTGTGGAAGCCAAAGAGTAATAATTTTATAAGGTTATGTTATGCCTCAAGTTGATATTAGGTCTTCCTAATATTAATGTTAACATGAATGTTAAAATTAATATTAATGTTAATATTGATATTCTTTGTGGTTGACTATGGATAAATATGTTTAATCATGTTTGACTACGTATAACCATATTGGACTATGGTCAACCATGATTGACTATGGTTGTCCTGGATTGACCATAGTTTGCCCATGTTTAACCATGGTTGTCCATGTTTAACTATGGTTGAGCGTGTTTGGCCATGGTTCTCCATGGCTGATTTTCGTTGACTTTGTTTCACCACGATTGACTAAAATTTGTAATGTTTGACCATGGATTAGTTGCAATGTTTGACTATGGTTGACTCTAGTAATATTGTTGACCATTAACCGTGGCTTACTATTATTGACCATAATTGATTATGGTTGATCATGTTTGATTATATTTGTCCATGATTGAGTTTGGTTGGGTATGGTTGTCTATGGTTGATCACGCGTTACAATGGTTAACTATGATTAACTTAGGTCAACCATGATTGATTATGGTTGACTTTGTTTGAATAATATTGAACATGGTTTAAAATGTTTGAGTTTGGTCGACTTTTGCTTGATTGTGTTTAACTTTGGCTAGCTATATTTGGCTATAATTGATTTGGTTGACCAAAGTTAACTATAGTCAACCATGGTTGCTATTCTGGCTCATAGTTAATAATGGTTAACTATAGTTCACACTTAGTTGATCATGATCAATTATAGTTTAGAATGTTCAATAATGTTTGATTATGATTCAACATGTTTGACTATCGTTGATAATGTTTAACATGGTGGACATTAGTTAAACTTTGTTGATCATGGTTGACCTTGTTTGTTTTTTATTAACCATTTTTTTTATGGTTAACTATGGATAGATATGTTTGACCATGTTGGACTATGGATAACCATGTTAAATTATAGTCAACCATGTTTGAGTATTGTTGACTTTGGTTGACCATGGCTTAGCTATGTTTGACCATAGTTATCCATGTTTGACCATGGTTGTCCATTTTTTACTGTGATTGAGAATGTTTTACCATGGTTATCTATGGTTTCCTTTTATTGACTATGGTTCACCATGGTTGAAGATGGTTGACTAATGTTCCAAATGCTTGACCATGGATTACTTGTGATGTTTGACTATGGGTGACTTTGGTTGAATATGGTTGACTCTAGTAATATTGTTGACCATGAATCCATGGTTGAGCATAGTTAACGATGGTTTACTATTATTAACCATGGTTGGCCATGGTTGTTCATGTTTGATTATGTTTGTCCATGGTTGAATTTGGTTGGATATGGTTGGCCATGGTTTACTATGGGTGATCATGTTTTATTATATTTTTCCATAATTAAGTTTGGTTTCATATGGTTCATCAGTGTTGATCATGTGTTCGTATGGTTGATGACTATTATTAACTTAAAGCTCAACCATGGTTGACTATAGTTGACTATGTTTGGATAATATTGACCATGGTTGACCATGTTCAATTTTGGTAAACTTTGCTTGAATATGTTTGACTCTAGTTGGCTATGTTTGTCATGGTTGTTTTGTTAACCATGGTTTACTATAGTTAACCATGGTTAATAATGGTTAACTATAGTTGAAATTTAGTTTAACATGATTTTAAAAATACTTGAGAATGCTTAATTATGATTCAAAATGTTTGACCATGGTTGATCATATTTGACATGGTGGACATTAGTTAAACTTGGTTGACCATGATTGACAATTTTTGTATATGATTTACCATGTTTGTTTGTGATTGGCTATGGATAAATATATTTGACCATGTTTGACTATGGATAACCATGTTAGACTATGGTTATCCATGTTTGACTATGGGTGACTTTGTTTGACCATGGTTGTCCATGTTTGACTATGGTTGTCCATGTTTGACTATGGTTCAACATGTTTGACCATGGTTCTCTATGATTGACTTTGTTCAACTATGTTTCACCATGGTTGAAGATAGTTGACTAAGTTTGTAATGTTTGACCATGGATTACTTGTGATGTATGACTATGTGTGACTTTAGTTGAATATGAATGACTAAGGTTTGTAGTGTTTAACCATGGATTGCTTCTGATGTTTAACTATGGGAAACATTTTTTGAATATGTTCGAATCTAGTAATATTGTTAACCATGGAACCATGGTTTAGCATAGTTAACCATGGTTTACTATTATTGACCATGGTTGTCTATGGTTGATAATGTTTGATTATGTTTATCTATGGTTGAGTTTGGCTAGGTATGGTTGACCATAGTTGATGATCATGTGTTACTTTGGTTAACTACATGATTATCTTAGGCCAACCATGCTTGAAAATGATTGACTATGTTTGAATAATATTGACCATGGTTTACCACGTTCAATTTTGGGTCTATGGCATTAACATATCCATAGAGGATTATGTCACATTGCAATGTTCATTTAATGTTATGATGAAGTGTAACATTCTCCAATGATTAAGTTGCATTGTGGCATATTACCAGCCTAGATCCAAATCCTAGGTTCTATCAAGCGCCGAGAGGGATCAAATCTCCCTAGGTGCAAACCTCTCCTTGAATAGCTCCTTGAGTGCAATACCTGAGCCACCTAATCCTAATCTCTAAAGTCTCTAGTTTAAGTCTCATATTTACTTTTTACTTTGTATTATTATTTTTTGTTTATTGCCCACATAATATTTATTACTTTTTACTTTGTATTATTCTTTAGCCGACATAATATTTATTACTTTTTACGTTGTATTATTCTTTTTTGTTTACTTTGTATCATTTTGTTACTCAACAAACTCGACAAACACTCGACTAACAAGATCTCCCTCATACTAGGTTGTAGAGCGCCTTTGGACGCAATTAATGTTATTAATGCTGATGTTTTAATGTTATTATTAATTGTTATTAATGATATTATTAATATTGATAATGTTGTTAATGTTAATATAATTTAACAATAATATTGATATTAATATTAATGTTATAGAACATGATCATTATTATTAATGTTGATATTAAAGTTATCAATATTAATACTAATATTGTTAAAGTTAATAAATTATTAATAATAGTATTATCGTTATTAATGTCAATATTAATTTTGTTTAGTTTACACTAAAAAAAGTATCACATTAGGTCACCTCAATATTATGTAACAATGTGTAACTGAGAGGCTAAATTCAATGATTATGTCCAATTGTGGTACATTTGTCAAGGTATATGGTTATCAATTGCTCATAAAGATTTAATTATAATTGAATATGGTTAACTTTAAATATGGTTGTTTAACTATGATGGTTTTAAGTTAACTACATGAATATGTTTTGAGATGGTGTTTTTCTGGTTGATTATGGTTTTTTTTAAACTATGGTTACATTTATTACTTATGTGTAACTATTTAGAATGTGTATGATAGAAGATGACTTTTATATACAATTGAATTGGTTGAATATTTTTAATTAAATGTATGATAGAAGATGACTTTTATATACAATTGAATTGGTTGAATATTTTTAATTAAATGTGCTAGTAACTATTTAGAATGTATGATAACAATTGATTTTCTATACAATTGACCGTGGTTAAATATTTTTACTTAAATGCGTGTTAATAAAATTTGATGCAATTAATAAATTAATAAAGTATAAATCATTTAAAAAATTTAATTAAATATTATTATAATGATTAAGTTGAATTTATATTTATTAATCAAATTAAAATTTTCATATAAATATAATTACATTTATATAAATAAATTTTATATCCTACATACTTACATATACATATAAATATATGCAACAAGGAGTCCCTTGTCCTATAAACAAGAGGGTCTCATACACCAAATTCATGTCTGGTTTGGATATGACCTTATATATAGTAAGTGAGGAAACCATGTGATGTGGGATAAAAGAAATTCCTCTTTGAAACTCTCGTCACTCTCATTCTCTTGTATGGGTGTAAATTTTGGGGTTGTAGTCTCTTTAGAGAATCTTAGAGAAGGATTGTGCAAATCCATAAAGGATTTATAACTTGCAATATTACTTAAATTAAAAGCAATACCCAATATCATATTCTCCTGGTTGAAGTGGGTCTTTCTCCCATTGAGAGCATAGCTATGACTAGGTACCTAATGTACAAGAAAATATTAAATAACTTGGGATACCAGAGACTTCCGAAAATTGATTTAAATTCCAGTCAAAACCACCTAAGGCTCAAGTGAGGTTAGCATAAATATGTCACGTCTTGCTTAAAAATGTGTGGGATTGACGAAAAATGTCACTTTGCAAAATATAGATGATATTAAAAATATTATTACTTCAAAGTCCAAAGAGAAGCTGAATCTTGAATATCAAAATCATTTCTCTATTTTAAGTGTAAAGAAGAAGATCCACATAACTAAAATAAGAACAAACTCTCATGAGCTACATAGTGAAACATGGTGTTGGACATTTTCTAAAACTTCGTAGGCTGAAAGGATCTATCATCTTGGTGAGACTATGACTATTGAGGATGAAAAGCACTTCCTCTTAGATTGCTCAATGCACACCCACATAAGATCTCAATTTCAAAAAATTTGTTACAATACTTGAATCTGCCCAACCTTCTATCTCATCAAAATTATAGTAATTTAGGAATGCTCCTCTCCCAACTTTTTGAGCACAAAAATAAAATTCAAAGCAAACCAGTTAGTTTCTTACATTTTTTTTAAGGTCCTATAAACCAAAATTTGTCTAAATGCATCATCATCATCATCATCAAAATTATAGTAATTTAGGAATGCTCCTTTCCAAGCTTTTTGAGCACAAAAATAAAACTCGAAGCAAGCCAATTAGTTCCTTTCGCTGCTGCCGCCACCATCATCGTCGTCGTCGTCGTCGTCATCAAGATTAAAAAAATTAATATATTAATAAATTATAAAGTTATCATATTATATTAAATTATCAAAAAATAAAGGTATAAAACAATTTTGATTTGAAATTTCTAGACAGATAATAAGATATCTATATTCAATAATATTGAGTTAGACAAAATCATAAAATAATTCTCTAAATTAATTATTAATGTTGATCATTTTGATTAATTTTAATATTAAGTTAGGTCTAATATTAATAATATGTTAGTGATTAATTGATCTTTTTACATTGTCATATAGTAAATAATTCATTTTATTATTTCCAAAACCCTAACTTTTGAGTTGAATTATTGATCATTAAAATCTTGAGAAATTATGGTAAGAAGATTTAAGTTCATTTTATTTTTTTCAAAACTGTGAATTTTTATTCAAATTATTGAAATTTTTTTAATAGAATTTTTTTAACATAAAAAAATTTATGAAATTATGTTGAAAAACTTTAATAATCCTATACTAATTATTATAACAAGAGCCACTTGCCCTTGCTAAAGAAGGGATGTTGTAGGAGAAATGATAAAAAGCCACCACTGAAGTAGAAGAAGCTATTTTCCAAACAATTGTTAGAGGCCTTTATCATTAAAACACACTCAAGAAACTAATGAAACAATAAATTATTGAAAAAATGAATTACTAAATCACAAATCTTAAATCTTACAATAATACGGAAATAAATTATAAAATATTAAGTTAATAAAATAACAAATTGGAAAATATTAACTTAGAAAAAATCCAATTTATTCCATAATATTTGGTCTATCTTAAAGTTTTAAAATTGAGAATTTATTTATCATGTATTTTTTAATTTTTTTTTTAAAATATACTATTTAAAAAAAAAGTAATTTTTAATTTTTTTTAATACACTATCTCAAAAATTTTAAGTAATTTATAACTTAGAAACAATTTAAACTAATTAATATAAAATTTATATTACTATTTTATTTGACAAATTCATTATAAAGTTTATCTTATTTTTTAAAATATTAAATAATATCTATATTTATATTAAAAATATATTTTTGATTATTGATATTTTAATTTTGGATTTTAAAAAATGAATATTGATATTTTATTAAAAAATTATAACATATTTTTTATAAAAAAATTATGAATAATAATATTTTATTAAAAATTTAAATTAAATATTTTTTTATAAATTTAAAATTTATATTTATAAATATAATTAACTTTCCTAAATTCTCAAATATTTTATAAATATAACCACTTTTCAAGTTATGGAATATTTTATAAATATAATTACATTATGAAATATTTTATAAATATAATGACTTTCCCTTTTCCCACTTTTAGAGTAATTTTAGGCTTTCTATCACATTACCAACATGGAAACAATCTTGCACATAACTTGTTAGCATTTATTTCTTTGTAACTAATGGTGTCTAATCTTTAAAGATATGCCTCTCCCCATTGAACCTTGCTGCTCCAATAATGCCCATTCTTTTTATATACTTGTTCTTCAGTGGAAACTTTTTTATCGACATATTGTTCAAAGTTCGATGAGTTCGATGAGCATATTGTTCAAAAAAGTTTAAATCTGAATAAATGATTAATAAAGTGAATTTTAATATTTACTATATCCATATTTATGCTTATTTTTCAATGAAAACTTTTTTATTAATATATTGTTCAAAGTTCGATGAGCATATTGTTCAAAGAAGTTTAAATCTGAATAAATGATTAATAAAGTGAATTTTAATATTGACTATATCCATATTCCAATGGAATAGGAAGAGAATGGTACTACAACTAAAGCTGCAACTGCAATACAATGTAAAAGCTCTCAAATTCATGGCAAGGAATTCCATTTTCTAGATGAAATTCTGGGAATAAACTGCAACTGCAGTAAAATGCAAAGATTTTCAAATTCATAGCAAGGCATTGCATTTTCTGGGAAGAAACTACAATTGTAGCAGAATGCAAAGGCTCTCAAATTCATGACAAGGAATTCCATTTTCTCAATGAAATTATGGGAAGAAACTACAACTGTAGTACAATGCAAAGGCTCTTGGATTCATGCCAACGCATTCCATTTTCGAAGTGAAATTCTAATAACAATTGATCACTTTTCAATTCAACATTGTGATGAAACTACTAATCTAAATTATTAACATTTACCAATATACAAATATAAGTTATTAACATTTCCCCAAATTACAAATATTAATAGTGTGAGTGCTCAATAAGAGGGTATACCCCAAGATCTTAGGAAAAATTCATCTTCATCAACGGATTATAGTCGTTCTCGTGAAACGGTAAGGGATTGAATGCAGAATCAGAGTCTCGTTAAAGAATCGATGACTTGTGTTACGGCTGTATGAGCAAGAATTTGTTGATTTCGTCTTCCATTTTTTATGCTGTGTAGAATCCTTTGGATACAAAGGAGTTTCAAGTATTCTGGGAGCCCCTCAGGACAGCGGCGTCGGCAGGCTGGGAAGAAGCTCCAACCATGGGTGAAACCTCAAAACTGAAGCCTCCTCCTACTGCTCTTGTTGAAAGTGATCTAAACCTGTCCATATTCAAAGGCGTTCCAAATGGATTCCTTCTTCCTAACAGGACAAGAAAAAGAAAAATCTCATGATAGGATCAGATGGCTCTGAAAGTGTAATTGATGCAATGGTGTTTTTCCCTTATTTACAGGCATTCTTTTATATTTTTCCAGTGCGAGCATTGTTTAGGAAGATAGAAGATTCAAGTAGAAGTAAGAGTTAATTTTCCTATAAAACTGACCTCCATTAAATCTGGGAGTCCTTTGTATATATAACTTAAGCTTAAGATTTTTCATGTATTGTTTCTATTAGCAATCTATCATTTTTCATATTTATATCATATGCACTGTATCCTTTTTAACCTTGAAGCAACAACTTTTGTTTACATCTTACGTTAAGAGTATGGATCAATGAGGGTATATCAGAAGTGGATGTTAACACATAAAATAAACCATGTAACAACAGGAATTCGCAGTATGTTTAATGCGTATTAGATCGAGTCAGTGATTACATCAAAACTCAAAGTGGGTCCATAAATATTTCCAAGATGCATAGCTGCATATAGTGCCTGAGAAACCTCTTGTTCAAGTCATTTGAACCACGGTGAATATAGCAAAGTCTAAATTAAACCTTCAACTCAACCATAATTATGCTATCCTTTTTATGCTCAAAGAAGTTCAAATCTGAATGAATAAATGGTTAATAAAGTGAATTTTAATATTTACTATATCCATATTCCAATGGAATAGGAAGAGAACTGTACTACAATGCAAAAGCTCTCAAATTCATGGCAAGGCATTCCATTTTCTTGGTGAAATGCAATAGATTGCAAAGGCTCTCAAAATTCTAGGAAGAAACTGGAACTGTAATAGATTGCAAAGGCTCTCAAATTCATGGCAAGGCATTCCATTTTCTCGGAAGAAATTGCAACTACAGTAGAATGCAAAGGCTCTCAAATTAATGGAAGGCATTTGATTTTTTTGACTAAATTCTGGGAAAAAACTACAATTGCAGTATAATGCAAAGACTCTCAGATTCATGCCAAGGCATTTCATTTTCTAGATTAAATTTTAATTATAACCATTGATCACTTTTCAATTTAACATTGCAAAGACACTACAAATCTAAATTATTAACATTTATCAACATACAAATATAAGTTATTAACATTGCCCCAAATTACAAATATTAATAGTGTGAGTGCTCAATATACACAATTATTAACTTTGCTCGCAATTATAGTGCTTAACATTACAATATTTGTGGGTTGTTGGGCTAAGTGCCAATTTGTGGTCATGTGGGAAAACCCACTTCATTTCTCTCACTCTCTCTGTTGAAATCAGGTGCAGGGTTTCGTAGGATTTTCTTTGAAGCAGGTAAGTAGAGATGTCAAAGAATTTGGATAGCATATCTTAATATTATGAAATAAAAAAGTTAGAAGAGACTACGAAGGAATGATATCAAAAAGTGATGGTGTCCTTGAAAACGATGAGGGCACTCTGAAAACCTATAGACTTCAAGACATAAGAACCGCTCAGAATGTGGCATTGCAAAATTAGATCATATTACCGCGAATTTTGGCTACAGCTAATTACTTGAAGGACATATAACACAAGAAACAAAACAGTTTACAAGAAAAGAAATATAAGCGCTTGAAGCATTTGATTAGACATCTAACCTTAAGAAATGGGAAAAGAGATATATAAAATTTGTATTCATGGCATAATGCTTACAATTAGGGGGCCAATAGAATATATGGTGGACTCACATGAACCTAACTGGCCCAGTTCAAAATGTCCAGATTCAATTCAAAACAACCCACCCTTTGTCTTGTTTGATACAAAGCAAAGTTTGTAAGCATGAAATATACAAGCCCTAGATAGGGCAATTTCTAAACATGTGTTGTAGTTTCCAATCATATCTTAAATCTGTAATATTGGAATTTTTTTTATCGAAACTGAGCTACTTAAGACTTTTTTTTTTAAAATCAGGAGATGCATGCATTCAAAATATGTCTAATGAAGATAAAAAAACTCCATCCCCAAAAGATAAAAAAAAAAACATAATGTTCTGATAAAAACCAGCATTGATAAATACTCAAAAGATCTCCAAAGAAGAGATACCCATCTCTACCAAGATTTACTTCCTTCCAAAAAAATTCTCAAACAAACTAAAAATCTGTTCATGCTTATACGCAGTAGTAGTTGGAGATCATAGCATTGAAGATGTTAAGCTCGTCACTAGGGAAGAACATTACAAAAGGAGGAAAATTAGGGAGGCCATAAAGTTAGAGAAAGTTCCAATTAATCTGAATAGGGATGATGGCCTTTAATCCGTCATCTCAGGAACATAATCTACATAGTAAAAGTAATAACCCTAATAATCAGTAATCTTTCATACTAAGAAACTTATGCCCCTCCTTAAAATTAAGAATTTTTTAACAAAATTAAAAAATTAAAAAATTTAAATCTTAATAATTAATTAATAGTTAGTAATATTAAAATTCTAAATTTTAATATTAAAATTTTTTAAAAAAGAAAATAGAAGTTCTTTATTATAATAACTAGAACTTAATATTTTAGGCTTATGGTTTATAACTAATAAACTTGGATTGATATTTATTAATCTCACTTAATAATAATAACAATTTGGTAAAGAAACGCTCATATTTATCTTAATAAATTAATTAAGTAATTCTACTTATTTCATTAATTAGAATTTCTCATATAAACAAATTTAAAACATTATTAATATACAAACCTTAATATATCATTAAAAGAATTATCGGCTAAAATAAAATTTAGTATTTAAAAAACCCTAAGAAAACCTATTAATGGTTTACCCCTGATGATGAACCCTGGTTCGAAACATGGAGATTCTCAACTTTCCAATGCAGATTCCTCTATGATCTCAAACTAAAAATCACTGGTAACTTTGACAACATTTTTCGGTACCCTCCATAGTTTAATCACCACAACAACCTCTAAGATGCTCATAAATAAAAGAGACTCACCACTTTGACAAAATCGAAAAACTCAAATAGAAAGAAGACCGCCAAACTTAGCTGAGTCTTTTACCTTTTTTTTTTTTTTTTTTTTACGGCCAACCAAGCTGAGAAATTTCCAAGCTAATTTCCAAAAAAATTAGCCTAGTACTATACATTATAATTAAAAACTATAAATTCACAATCTTATACAGAAATTCATCTTACCACTAGAGCAAGGTGAGGCAGATAAATAGCTATTAGCAGCTTCAAAAATCCTTATTATTTGATTGAGGAGTAATGTAAATTTTTATCCGACACATGAAGGTTTTGCTAAAGGGTTAACTGACTCATCCCAAATGAACCATGAGCATTGTATACCATCTGTGACACGATGGTTGTATCGTGCCACTGCGCATGCATTACATCAGACATACAAGGCAATTGCCTGGTATGATTAATGATCCATCTACTAACCTACAAGGAATTAAAGGCAACCAACTTCATTCATACTTAAAAACCATGCGGCCAATGGAAAAGCATTTGCTCATAGAATTGTGTTCGCATTGTTCATCGTTGTAAATTCTATTTAATATTCTCCATCACTGCGTTCTTCAATGCACTTGGACAACACTGGTCTTGCATCCTTTTCCATTAGACTGTCCCTTTAGGCCATGCATCCTTTGTCATTATTTGATTGCATTAAAACCCCCTGCAAACACTATACCGTACCCACCAGATACTATTCTACACTATTCTACCGAGGATGACTTAAAAAGGCCATTAGGTTTTGGGGCACACAACCTTAGGATAACCTCACTTTGTACACGACCAATGAAATAGCAGTTAAACATAACTTTTAAAATTACAAATAAATAAATGTTATTTAAAATATACTCTAACTTTAATCAAATAAAAAATAAAAATTTACAGCTTAAGATTAATCCATCATCATCGCGATTCATATATGTGAGGGACATAATAACAATAACTTTGTATTTTTTTAATAAAGCCTTTCTCCATCACATTGATGTGACTTATAACCATAACAAAGCGTTTCTCTGTGACTTATATCATGCATAGAAACTGTTTAATATATATCATTTACCAATTTACCAAGATCATGTATTTAATATATATCATTTACCAATTTACCAAGATCATGTATAGATTATTTATGAAATATTTGATAAATCATATTAAAATCATTCAAATTCCAAAAGGAATTTTCTTTTTAACTATTTTATAGCGAATTATGTATCAAAACAAATTATTGTTGTTGATTTATATATCAAACCTGCCCCGTATGAAGTAGCTATTTCTATTCCTAAAATGAATTTAAAGCTAATGCCATATTTGTACAAGTGGATAGAAACATGTCACTCAAATAAAATTATTTTGACGCAAACTTCTTGTGGCGATGTCAATAAATGTGTTCGTCAAGAACAGCATGTTCGACGAAGTTGCCTTTCCAACAAGCAAGTAATGGTTCACATAGTCAGTATTCCGTTGGACGACAGTCCTAGTTTCTACCAACAGAAATGTGCAAGGAGAGATTAATTGTCAATAATTGTAGATTTGTGCTCTAGAAAACCTGAAGATCATACAATTCCCAAGACACCTACAATCTTCCCTCCCGCTTTTGGCCAGATTCTGAAATGACAAAATGTAAAGACAAATATATGCAAATACAAAAGAATGAATACAATTTAATTTATTTGAAATAATTATTTAAAGGTTGTGTACAAAGTTATAATTTCATTTTTTTTAAGACTCTCTTACGTTTTAATTTATTTAATAATTTAAATATTAAAATTTATAAAAAAATTATAAAAAATTATTTAAAATACTTAATTAATTTTTTTAATGTTGTTTTGTGACAGCTTTAGAATGTGGAAAACTAACTACATTCACAATAATAATTCTTAAGAAATACTTGTTACTCCAATTTGAAAGCTTAATTCGGAAAAACTTAAAAATTTAAACGTGCTAGCTAACCAACTAAGCTATTCCTAAAAGCTATTTACTTATTACATTACATTAAATATAAAATTAAAAAATTACACACAAAATATACAAATTTCTTTTTATTAAAATTTATCTATTAGAGAACAACAACCATTTCATATGTTAATATACAAAAAAATATACCGATAGTGTCACGTTAACATAAGATCTAATTGACTCCAAAGGAGAGAGACAAGAAGATCTAGTAAATTTATAATTATTCTCGTGTGAGCATAATTTTGACATATGAATTTATTGATCTACGATGAGTGTAGGGAGTTGTTGGTCTCGAAAGTAAGTGGTGATCAAAATTTTAAAAACCATATTCAAAATATAAAATCCCAAAATATAATTATGATTATCTTCTTGTTTGGGAAATGAACATTGGTCACAATTAACTCAAGAACTATGTGACGCACAAATGACGCAGAAACTTGTTTCTTAGGAGTCCATTTTATGTCATGTTTATCAATTTACATAACACACAATTGAGTCAATTTTGGGTGGGTGATGATCTCCACTATATTATTTTGCTAAATGATAAGTTGTTTTATTTATTTGAATTGCCAAGCAATTTTGGGTGGATTTGATTGTTGGGTAGGTGATGTTTTACACTATATTATTTTTCTAAATTTCAGGTTGTTTCGTTTGTTTAAGTAATTTATTTTAAAATTGCTATTATTTTGTCATTTCTTTCAAGGCATTTATATTTTCTCATTTTTTTAAAATAAAATTTTCAATTTTAACAACCTTGTATTACTTTTACGTTTTGTACAAAAAAGTTATCATATAAGAACCTTAAGTTAAACATTAAATTGGTAGAGGGTGTAGAGAATACAAGGTTAGTAGATATCATTGGACAACAACAACAATTAGATTAGGGCAACAACTTGGAGTGCGAGTCACGACATCCAAATTATAATCCAAGTTTGTTAAAATTTACATCATAGAAGTTATCATGGGGCTCTTGAAAATAGTTTCTAGCTAATGTGCTTTGTCGGTATAAGGTATGAATAGTCATTTTGGTCTCAGTGCCAAGATCAAACTAATGAATTTGCATCAATCTTTCTATAATACCCTCATTTTGACCCTTGGAATTATTGGCTTAATGTGTAAATATTGTAAATATGTGGTCTATAGTTCATAGCGTGGAGCTCAAGGCCAAGGCCCCACTAATGAATGCACAACTTGTAACGACAAGTATTTTATATTTTATGAACCACGTGTTAGTAAACTATGGAAATTGTAAAATCATGTAAATATTTATGATGTAAATAAAATTCCAAGAACTAGCTATGGAAGCAACTAAAAATGAGGGGGTTGAATGTGTCCACTTGGAAGAGGTGGGGGGTTGGGGGATTCAATCCTTTGTTGCCAAGTGTCAATTTGAGAACCCATCTTGACTAGTATGTTGACATTTAATTATGTTAGGAAGAGGGAGCTGAGAAATCGGCTCATGAAATTAATGGAGCATGGGCAAGTTCAAAAATTAGTATGGCAGGTTATGGGCTCAGTTTACTTGGCCCATAAGTTAACTTCCTCATGAAAATTTGTTTTTCCATCATCCCCATTCCATTACACAACATTCAGAAATCAATTATTAGCCATTATGCACTCCCAACAATGAAGAATTGCATAAAATCGTAACTAGGAAAGAAGCCACGACTTTGAGGGCAAAAACACCCAAAATTTGTTGTGAGCAGCAAAATGCAATGGGGAATCCATCGACATAAACCCTGGGGCATATTTGAGAGTGCCAAATTCCCATAAATCCATAGGAAAGCTTAGATTTGGAAGCTGAGAAATTCAATTCCGTTTTTGGGAGTCACGTGGGCAGAATTGGAAAAATTCAAGACTGGATCGAATTGGGGAAAAGATCAGAGGTCAGAATTGCTTGATAAACCCATTGAAGGCAAGAATCTCTGTGGATCTAGCATCTTGGACCTTTCTATGCCCAACCTGAAAAGCACTGGAGGTAAGGGGCGCCTGAGGGACTATGTAGCAGAGAAGGGGACCTTCCTTGTGTTGGGTGTGGTAGGTATTGTGGGTGCCAAGGCTGTCTGAGATCAATTGATATGCATGTATCTTTATGGTTGAGCTCACTGGCTTAGCATTCTCCTTCCCTATATTCCTGCATGCTTGAAAAACCCAACCGTGTGCTAGCTTAGCATGAGTATTTCTAACTATGGCAGTGAGTGAATCTGAGTAGTTCATCCTTAGTGGATACATATCCCATCTTGAGGGTGGTCTCTCAGCTGAAATAATATAGGATGGATAGAGACCTATGGTTGGGTGGAACATTGCTCCTCCATAGCCAGTTGCTTGGACAATTTTCATTAAAAGATAAGTGTTCAATGTTGTTTCTGATGATTTCAAATTTATGCATCATGAATGACTATTTATTTATATCAGATTCAATGAAATGATCCAATTGATTTGTTAAAATTGAATGCCTACAAATAGCATAAGATGATTTTATCTATGTGCATGATTGATTGTTATACATGTGTTGAATATGCTATTATATGCATTATGTGTGTGCAATTGATTATAATTCTGCTGTGTATTTTTTATATGCATTCCACACACATTTAAATTCAAATGAAATTCATTAATATGACCTGAAAGGTGAATTTTAGCACCTTGCATATCGGTCATGTTCCTTTCGTCGATCGTTTTTGTGGGAGGGGACGTGACACTTCCAATTCATTCAAATCTATGTGGTTCTTGATTGATGAAGTTGGTAACCCCTTGTCCATAACTCATGAAGAGGTATCCCCCTTATCCAAAAATATGAAGAGGTATCCCAGTGATAGTGATAATATTATCATTGTTTGGATTTCTCATAGGATTGTGAATCCACTTGAAATGGATAGTGAGAACCCTTATGAATTTCATCAACTAGGGTTTAGATTACTTTACATCTACCTATTAAAACTTTAATTTCCTTACTCAGTGAATTTCATAACTGTAATTTGAGACATTTGGAAGACCTTTCTCAACCATTGTGGATGCCATAAATTAAATATGATTCTTTGATGAATGTTATTAAATGAACCACATTTATGAAGGGGGTTACTTAATTTTAGTGGACCTTATTGATGAAATTATCAAGTGATAATCATTTTATTTAAACTCTCATTATAGAACATAGAGGTTATACTTTTACATATGCATTTCTCATGTAACTAATTAAAGAAAAGTGTTAGAGTGAAGTTTTATCCTGGATTGATTTTGTATTGTATATCATAATGTTGTGGTTTTGAGTAGGTCTGATGGTTAAAGATACATTTCCTCAGATGACATCACAAAACCCCCATTTCATTAAATCTAGACTAATCTCAGTCTAAGTGAAAATAGATTTATTATGAATATCGGTTTCTAATTCTTTAAGTCCCAATTTCCAATACTTGATATATCGGTTTCCCATACGTGATATACCAGTTTCTAATACTTGTGATGTCGGTTTCCAATACCTAAGTTGTCGGTTTCCAATAACTAAGTTGTCGGTTTCCAAAAACTAATATATCGGTTTTCAATAGCACTGTCACCCATAATATGAAAAAAATAACAAGTTCCCTAATTCAATCGAGCAAAAGAATGAGCCACTACCCTTACTTCTAAAGAGAATGAGTCGCTGCCATTTCTCACACGTGACTAGTCATCTAATTTGTCATATTCCAAAAACTAATATATCGGTATGACAAAAATAACAATTTCCCTACTTCAAGTGATCAAGAAAAGGAACCGCTGCCCTTTCTTATGAAGAGAAGGAGTCGCTGCCCTTTCCCACACACTATTCATTCACATTCCCAAGATGAAGAGGAGGAGAACTAGCCTTTTCTCGCACTCAGATTTTAATTCCCATCTATACATTGTTTATTTAAACAATAACAATTTAAATTTAAGTTCTTTTGTACTTTTATCACACCACATTTTAATTCCTAGCGATACATTGTCTTTTTAAACATTAACAATTTGAATTTAAGTTTTTTTGTATGCTGACTGAGAATAGGAAGCATGTTTATCAAACTTGTAAGTCATTTAATATGTCTGTAAATCATGTATATGTTGTAGCTATAATAGCATTCAATACCTTCTTGCTAGTCGAAGTATTATCGAACATTTTCAAAGCACCACTTTAAATATGGGATACAACATATTAAGAATCAATGGGAGAATGCTGACTGAAAACTAGCCCTATTTTCAAATTATGGGTAAAGAGCCATTGATTGTGGTCATACAAGTCAGGAACGATGGAGTGTTGGAGAACAATTTCTCCCACCATGTTGTGACATGGATGCTTGTGGTGGTGGATAGTTTTTAGCTCAAATTTTTTTAGTGGTTCGAGGTTAATTCGACAATGGATCACAATCGTTCGTCAAGCCCTTAAGGCAAGACTGCTATGCATTTCCTTTCTAACATGAAAATCTTATTGTATAATTTGTTTTCTTAATGAAATGTTTTATGTTTTTCTGGGACATTTTTCCCCACCCTTTACTATGTTTTATGTTTATTTGGGGCATTTTGTCCCACCCTTTACTGATACATATCCCTTGGTATCCCTAATAAATAAAAACATAACAAGAAAATTTTGCGTTACAATATTAGAAAAACTTTCAAGAGATTCAAACTTGCAATTTTCATTCCATGCATTTTTAAAATATACAAAAAAAATACATAAACTACTACAAAAAACATGCATACAAAATACATAGCCGAACAAACTATTGGGTGAAAGAAAAATAATATGAAAAAAATGGTTGTTGGATATCCCCTATCCCTTAGTGCACATCTATTCAGAAGCTAGGTGCTTATCTTCATCATGCACTAGGTCCATGAGCGTTGTCTCTTTGTGGTGTGTCCCTGGAGCTTGCGTTGAAAGTGGGTGCCCCGAGAGTCTAATACAAATTTAGCATTCTATCAATGGCTCTCTTCTGCTCATCATATTGAAGCTTTAGAGAGTCGATTTTTTCTCCATACTCATTAACAAGCACTGCGAGT
Source organism: Larix kaempferi (assembly GCA_027924585.1). NCBI lineage: Eukaryota > Viridiplantae > Streptophyta > Pinopsida > Pinales > Pinaceae > Larix > Larix kaempferi. Next base: position 2,495,030 of record BSBM01001125.1, on the reverse strand, counting down.
TATTCTTGCTTTCTTCCCTGATCGTCCTATCTACTGTTGAGACAGTCTACAGACCCTCTGAGGCTAGCCACCTGAATGGAAATTTTCTTCATCATTTCTTCTAGACGCGGGTCAGCCATTCAAATTTGTGATTGAATATATGGGGTTGAGTTGCAAATACGAAAGCAATGTCTTAACCTCACAACCCAAACAACCATCGATATGGTCTGGGAAAATCTCTTCCTTATAAACACCCACCACATGTGCTAATGAGTGTGAATGTAGATGAATCCGCAAATGGATCTGAATTGATCCGTTTGCAACCGTGAACCCTGTCATAATTTCCTCACAGTCTAACGGTGGGCTAATCAAACATTTAGCATGGCTAATCAACATTTACATTTTATTTTAAATCACAGTAAATTGATAAATTTCAATTCAAGGCATATGACACATTTTGGATTTGGCATTCAATGATGAGTGTTGTACACATTGCTTCGCTCTAGTATAGAGTTTATGTTTGTGAAAGGGGAGATCGAGCTCCAGTACTTGACTGCACTCCAAATTTCTCCATGTACGAAATTTGGTCTAGGTCTACGTTGTCATACTTCTAAAGAACATCAAAGATTAAATTGATGTCGACACACTATGAAGTACCAGATGTTTTAATAATAATAATAAAGAACTAATGGTGGCAGTGAAATTATCGATCGTACTGGATATGTAAGTCAAATCATTGTATGATTTATTAATAAAAAACTAATTTTGATAGTGAAATGATACAGATAGACACGATAAAGTTTTGAGTGTGATTTTTCCCTAGACATCGTCTGTTTAGATGTTAATTTTTAAGCATCAGTCTACCACCTGTGAATATTATCGATGTGATGTGAATCAAAGAACCTCCCTTTATTCGGCGTAGCCTAAACACAATGATTTCAGTTACCGAAGATGGTTCAATTTTTTTTAAATACCCAGATTGCGGTAAAACTTTTTAGACTTGTTTCCTTTATTATTGCAATTTGACAAACATAGAGAAGCCCACTATGAACCTTCCTTCATTGTCCTTTTCCTTATTTGCTTCTTTGTGATAAATTAGGTTTTCTTCGAGAAACCCTTCATATTTTATTTTTCTCCTACAAGGCTTGTATTATGGCTCTCTTCTCTAGAATTGGGGATATAATTGGGACTTTTTGTGACGCCATGGATTGGGATGGGTTTGGTGTTATCGCGAGAGACCATGGTCTGGAAACCAATCCCATAAATTTCAGGGTGTTTGAAACCGGTAAGTTTCCTTTTCCTAGTCCCCTGTTTCTAAACCAGTGTAAAAATTTTGTTCCATGTCTTCGATCTATGGTCCAATACAGTTTGGAGGGGAGTAGTCTACGTTGTTCACTCTCCCTACTCCCATGTGGAGAGCAATTTACTAATTTTGAGTCGGCTGAGATTAACAACATTGAGAGAATATTAAGGAGAATGAGTTCTCAATTGTAGGTATTGAAGGAGTCCATTATCCATATCAGCAACCGCATGGACGAATGATACAAGAACCATGATTAGATTGAAGCCAAAGTCAAGGAACAAGGGAAACAAATAGAATAGCTTCACCTTTCCAATGATTCAGAGATGCATTTCAATATGGAAGTCATCTTGTCCCTACAAATCCAGTCTCATGTTGGTTTCTATATGGACTCAAAAGAAATATAAGGGGAGACTGTCCATCAAAATCCTATCAAGAAATGTCAAGGTCCAAGTTCTCAGGTCAAGGCTTAGGACCGTAATGTTATTTTTTCAGAATTTCAATCTGATCTAGGATCTTAATTGAGAGAATAACATGTACAACATATCTACAGCATATCAATCATGGACAGAATAATGCAAGCACACAAGATACACAGAGTTTTACCGGGGAAAACCAAGAAGGTGAAAAACCCCGCAAGTTCCTCAGAGATAGATAGAGAAATGATACAACCCAAGCACAAGAGATAGTCCTCCTAGCAACAGATTCTCCTCCTCCACTAGTGCACCACTTTCCAATGAGTGTGTGAGTGAGAAGTGAATGATCAAATAGAGTGCCTCCTGCACTCTATTTATACTTGACTTGACTTTCCTAATAACCTTTATTAGGTCTGCCTTAACTTAACCACATAACATAATGTTGACAGGGCTGACCCCCAATAGGGTGGTCTAATAAACCTTTAACTCACATGACTTATATAGGGCTGACCCCAACAAGGTGGTCTAATAAGCCATCAAGTATAAGTTACGACACTTACAATATAAATGACAACACTTCCATATAGAGGAATAATAAAATCTCTATAGGAATACAATATACATATATGAAATACATTCCAAAGTTAAAAATACATCAACACTCCCTCTTAACTAGGAAGGTATTTCTCGACACAGGTCTTCTAGCACAAATCTTCTTCTATGGATCATCGTCACTGGATCATCGTCATAGTCACTGCTGCTGCTATCTCAATCAATCTCTGAACTACTCGTCATAGGAAGTTCTACAGAGCTAGTCCTTTTTCATACTGGATGTAGGCCCACCACCTGTAGGTCTTCATAATCACTGTCCATATTGTGGAATCCTCAGGACTTATTATGTGCATCAACAAAACCTCGAAAGAGTATCCCAGCATCCTTTATGTTCCTAACCACGACCGGCAAAATCTCCCAAGGTGATATTACATGTTGACTGTCACAAGACCTTAAAAGAGTGTCTTGACTAACAAGAACTCTAAAGAGCATCCGAGGCCTTTTACGTGACTAGCACAACCTATCCGGATCTCCAGGACGTATTACATGTGACCCCACCACAAACCTTAAAAGAGTGTCTTGACTAGCCAGAACTCTAAAGAGCATCTGAGGCCTTTTACGTGACTAGCACAACCTGTCCGGATCTCCAGGGCGTATTATATGTGGTCATGGAAAAACCTCGAAAGAGCATCCCAATACTAATTACAAGCACACAGCTCAACCTATCGGAACTCCCAGGGCGTTATTATATGCCATAGGACAAAACCTCGAACGATCATTTGCCAGATATCCCAGGGCGCTATTATATGCCATAGGAAAAACCTCGAAAGAGTATCTACAAACCTCCTAGGGATCTATTATATGTCCTCCCAAGCAAAATCTCAAAAGAGAATTTTCCAGATATCCCAGGGCGCTATTATATGCCATAGGAAAAACCTTGAAAGAGTATCTGCAAATCTCCCAGGGCACTAATATATGCTTATCTGCACAACCTATCCATGGCCATAGAGTATCAACCTGATACTCACCATACATCATCCTGATGTACATCATCACATGATCATCCTGATCATCATCATAGCATCATCCTGATGCATATCATCTGGAGCAACATCCTGAATCTCATCATCCATGATCATCCTGATCATCATCATAACATCATCCTGATGCATATCATCTGGAGCAACATCCTAAAGCTCATCATCCATGATCATACAATGCATCCACCTGATGCTTACACAGTATCTACCTGATACATATCATCATACATGATCTACCTGATCATACAATGTATCCACCTGATACATATCATCATACATGATCTACCTGATCATACAATGTATCCACCTGATACATATACAAATACATGATCCACCTGATCATAACAAGCATCCAACATGATGCATATACATATACATGATCCAACTGATCATAACAAGCATCCAACATGATGCATATACATATACATGATCCAACTGATCATAGCAAGCATCCAACATGATGCATATACATATACATGATCCAACTGATCATAACAAACATCCAACATGATGCATATACATTTACATGATCCAACTGATCATATACAACATCCAACATGATGCATATACAGAGCAGTAATTGGATCATTGTCCTGATGCTCATCATCTGGTGCTTACATCCATAGCCATGGGAAGGATCCTCCTCTCACCATGCTTGGAATGAATCCTGCAAATGTGTCCATCACTTCTTCCTCGAGGTGTCATCAATCTGAAGAACACCAAGCCTCTCTTTGAAGTACTCAAACTTCACTTTGGCTAGTGGTTTCGTCAACACATCTGCAACCTGCTCATCTGTCGCAACATACAGGAGCTTCACTGCTCCTCTCTACACCATATCCATGATATAGTGATATTTGATCTCAATGTGCTTCGACCAGTAGCATCCAACGGGAGATCAAATAACTCAGACAATATCTTTCTAAACCATACTGCCTCACAACTAGCTGAACAAGCTGAAACATACTCTGCTTCGGCTGTACTCGGTGCTACGTAGGACTGCTTCTTGCTAAACCAAGAGATCACACCTAATCCCATAATGAAGCAACACCTAGAAGTGCTCTTCCTATCTGCAGCACTGCTTGCCCAGTCTGAATCAACATAAACCTACAGGTAAAACTTTTGATTCAAATCATACTTGATCCCATAATCAACCGTACCCTTCAGGTACCTCAGAATATGCTTTACAACAACTAGGTGAACACCTCTCGGATCCGTCAGGAACTGGATCAATGTGTTCACCGCAAAGCAAATATCTGGTCTCATGTTCGTCAGGTACATCAATGACCCAATCATCTGACGATACATAGTGACATCAATCGGCTCAGATGAAGCATCACACAGAAGATTCAGGTTCGATGCCATAGGTATGGCCACGGCCTTGCATTCCATCATCCCGAACCTCTTTAGGATCTCTACTACATACTTCCCTTTTCCAAGGAAGATTCCATCTGTGCTCTGCCACACCTCCATACCTAGAAAATAGTGCATCATCCCCAAGTCCTTCATCTCGAACTTAGCAGCAAGCTTCCTCTTGGTGTCGGCAATCAACCCATCCTCAGCTGTTACAAACAGGTCATCCACATACAATAGTAGTATCACAGGATTGCCTTCCTCAACCTTGTAGTAAAGGTTGGAATCTGCTTTACTCTTGGTAAAGCCCAAACTGGATATAAAGTTGTCTATCCTACCATACCAAGTCCTAGGAGCTTGCTTCAAGCCATACAGGGATTTCTTCAACTTGCACACATATGAATCTTTGCCATATGTCTCAAAATCGAGTGGCTGCTCCACATACACTTTTTTCGACTACACCATTCAAGAAAGCTGTCTTGACATCCATCTGGTGTATCTTCCACTTCATCAATGCAGCCAGAGCAAGTACTGATCTGATGGAAGTGTACCTGGCTACAGGTGCAAAAGTCTCTTCATAGTCCATTCTCTCTTTCTGGGAGAAAACACGAGCTACAAATCTTGCTTTGTATTTCTCTATGCTGCCATCTGCAACATGCTTGATCTTGTAGATCCACTTGGAAGTCACAACAGACTTCCCTTCAGGTCTTGGGACTGCATCCCAAACATCATTCTTCATGATCGACTGGTACTCCTTGATCATGGCATTCTTCCCGAATCCTGGGAACTTCAATATCTTCAATAGATAACTTTGTTGCTGAATAAATGTTGTAGTCCTTCTTTTGTAGGTGATGGTATACGATCTTTCCTACAAAACAAGTTAAATTACATGATTAGAAACATCTCATAGTTTTCAGAACAAATTCTTACACATAAATAAATATGTCATACAGTCATGCAATTATCTTAGCCAATGCTTCAATACAACATTTATCCATATCCCGTAACTTTCTAGATGCCTTCCAATCTCTACCAGAACATTGTTAAGAGTGTGCACAACTCCCAACATGTCAGTAAAGAGGTTTCATTCTAGATAAGTAGAAATGGAATGTTGTACAGTGCCATAGGCCACTTACCCATCACATGCATATTAGTAGTATACTGTTCATTAATTCAATTATTCTAATATGCATAATACACACCCTAAGTCTAGGAACATAAGCATATACATCATTGAACAATATTATTTAAACAAACAAATATGCAAGAAATGACAATTCAAATACTTATCTTTGTTTGGTTTGTAGGGTGGAATCCCTCTCAATATTTGCTTCCTTGTGAGAACTACTGGAGTGTGCTCCCTCTTGATCTTTGCTTCCTGGATTACCTATCCTTGAACTTATATCCATCCTCGATCACTATGCATACTTACTAGTATCATCATTGTGTTATCCTCGAGGTCTCATACATTCATTAGTATAATCTAAATACTATCAAAACAAAATAATCTTAAGCATGTATAGTCATGATAATTTCAAACACATATAATAAACATTAGTATTCAAGGTTTTAGGGAATACTTATTTTATTCATGCATATTCTTATTTGACCATAGGACTCTTCTGGTTAGTCATTTCATCAATCAAGGTAAGAGACATAATATGCATAAACCCTTGATTACTTACATTTCTAACTTCATAAATAATCATTATCAATCATGCCATGTATACTTATATAAGAGATCCAAACACAAGGTAGGATTCTAACTTGATATAGGAAAAACATACCTGGATTAGCATGCTAGCTAGTTATGTCTAACATACCCGCATAATGTCTTCTTGTTCTCTTCAATGACTTGTGCTAGTAACCTACATATCTCATAGGTTAACCATTATAGAACCAAGTTATACATACCTCGTAAGTAGATCTTCTATGTGATCCATGACAATGGATGAATCTTTGTCTTCATGTCACCATGGTCATATGTTCTTGAACTAGAACATGATTTGTCTTTCTTGATGTACCTTTCATGTTAGCGGACAACATCAACCTCATACAACACCACAATGCATTGGTACAATCATAAGTGTCAAAACCCTAATCAATGAATATCTGCATTCATAATTTTATTAAGGTGATATGACAAGTCTAAAGTTAATCAAGATTGTACTAACCTTAATGAAGACAAATATACCATAAACTTAATCATGAACAGATCTGGAAACATACCTGGATAAGTCATACCTGTCGATATTTCTTGTAATATTCTTTATGTAAGGCCTTAGCCTCATCTCCCTCTGAAACGGGAACTTCTTCACTTATGCAGGTGAACAATCAATTCTCTTCTAGGATTAACCTAATCCATTTGATTTGCAGAAACTGGATCTGGAGCTGGATTAGGGTTTGTCAGGGAAACCCTAAAATTCAAACTTTGAATTTCAAACTTATGAAAGGATAGAAAGATGCGCCTTGATGAGCTGATCAACCTGGTATACTCAGCATTTCAAAACTGTAAAGTTTCACCCCTCAAATTTGTTTTTCAATATTCTGGATTCACTGGGGAGGACCCTGAATTAGGGTTTAAGTTTCCCGGAGCTTCACCCAACCAAATAGTTTGATCCAAAGCTCTAAAATTCAATTTTTCCAAGGAGATTCTAGCTATGGTCACATATTTCAAAAATTCCCATTTTTGCAGAAGCCCTAAATTTTCACCTTTCCGATCAAAGTCCCGAACTAGGGTTCGATCAAGCCCGACCTTCTTCCCAACCAAAAAAATAGATATTGGTCTCTAAATTTTGATTTTGATGAGGATCATCCAGCCGTGGTCTCCGATTCCAAAAATTCCAACATTCTCTAAAACCCTAAATTCCTGGAGCCATGAATGAAGGTGCTCAAAATCCAATTATGTTTTGACAGAAATATGCACTTGATTGTTTATGGTGTAACTTTGAAATTTCAGATCTACAGGGTCTCAAACTTCTACCTGTGGAAGCCTGACCTGTTATCTTTCCAAACCCATAGGTCTAACCTCAAATGGATTTTTTGAGAGAGAGTTATGCCAAGTTTCACAACGTGACCGGTTTATGGGATAAAATAGGAGAGCGAACTTGTACGGAGTGCCACGTGTCACTAGTTCAATTTAGGCCTCTGAAAATCATACCTGTGAAAGTACAGTCCATGCCCTACCTGTCACTTTTTATGAAATTTCATTTGGAGCTTCCTAGCCTAAGTTGTGACCTTTTTTCCTAGGTCACCTGTTTATGACTGAGATCTGGAAGAAGTAGAAACCCTATATTGTACAAATCATAAATCTACAAGTACAACGAATTAGAGACTCTCCTTTGGAAACAAGGTACATGGGGATCTTATATTCTACCTGTAATATTTTCAGATCTTGAAACCTCACCAAAATGAATTTATAGTGAAAGTGCTACGATGATTGGTTTTTGCTATATCAAGCCCTAGCTTCGCAAGTGCAACAGGTGTCATAAATTCCATACCATGCCTTCTTTCAGGCTAGCTCTGATACCATGTTAGTTTTTCAGAATTTCAATCTGATCTAGGATATTAAATGAGAGAATAACATGTACAACATATCTATAGCATATCAATCATGGACACAATAATGCAAGCACACAAGAGACACAGAGTTTCACTGGGGAAAACCAAGAATGTAAAAAACATGCAACTTCCTCAGAGATAGATAGAGCAATGATACAACCCAAGTACAAGAGATAGTCCTACTGGCAATAGCTTCTCCTCCTCCACTAGTGCGCCACTCTCCAATGAGTGTGTGAGTGAGAAGTGAATGATCAAATAGAGTGCCTCCCGCACTCTATTTATACTTGACTTGCCTTGGCTAATAACCTTTATTAGGTCGGCCTTAACTTAACCACATAAAATAATGCTGATAGGGACGACCCCGAATAGGGTGGTCTAATAAACCTTTAGCCCACATGACTTATATAGGGCCGACCCCAACAAGATGGTCTAATAAGCCATCAAGTATAAGTTACAACACTTACAATATAAATGACGACACTTCCGTATAGAGGAATAATAACATCTCTATAGGAATACAATATACATATATGAAATACATTCCGAAGTTACAAATACATCAACATGTAATGACTAGTTAATGGATGAAGGACATAGTTTCCATCGATTATCATAAATATGTCTTGTTTAAATGTTTTTAATTCTATTACTAGGATAGTTTAGAAGGCAATATAGTTGTAGGAAGTTTTTGGATATTTTGTGTGCAATATGGTCCTACAAGGTTGAAGGATTTTTGGAATATTCTGTAGAACTCTGGGCATAATTTGTTTTATATTGAAACCATTGTAAATCATGGGTTGTTAAGGATTTCCTCATCCTTTTAATACAAATCGCTATTAAACATTTCTAAAAAAATCGCTCTTTTGGATATATTCCAACATAATATTATAATTATCATCATCTGAATTTACATTCATCTGCAAGGAACATACACTTCAAATCAAAATGAGCTCTATGCATGCTCCAAACTTTTGATTGAGCATTATGAAATATCATTGATAATTTTATTCGTTTGATAAATCACTATAAATCAAATATCAGATTTAATAAATCAATTTTGTTTGTTATTGAAATCATTGTAACTCTTGGGTTGTTAGGTATTTCCTCAACCATTTAATACAAATCCAACATATGATTGAAATCATATGAATTTCCATTATAGACAAGAACCATATTCTTTCATTCAGAATGAGCTCTATGCATGCTCCAAACTTTTGATTGAGGGTTGAGAAATATCATTGATTAAATTGTTTGTTTGATAAATTGCTTAGTGAACACCATTCATATCAGAGATAATAAAACAAAATTGGTTTCATATACTGCACCTATGCTCACATAATTATAAAAAATAACTAACAATATAATTAAAATATTGTATTACTGTTGATGCCTGGAAAATCCTAACATTGATAATAGGGATTCTCCCTAATGAATAATACCAATTAGATAATTCACTGTTTGGAATAGGGAATCCATCCAGTTAACGACCCGACTACCATAGATGTGTTTTGAATAAACTTTACCGGTTGCGGCCCGTCCCACCATTTATATTTTATATTTAATTATGAGTATGCAAGTGCCCTATTATAATTGATGCATAACCTATAATTGACAGGAAAAATCCTCACAAGTGATGCACAGGTTCTTACCTCTTGTCTTATCACTTCTACCTTATCAATCATCTAATACTATTCTAACTTAACTAATATATCCTTGCAAGGAGCAAGTTTTAATAAGACTAATATTTGAGAAAGTTTGTACAAATCCAATAGATAACCATTTAGATAAAGTACTTACATTCACAGTAGATATATACAAAGATAGCTTTAATGAAATTGATATCCATTTATTACACTTTAATTACACAAACATTTGCATTTAAAAGTGAAATCATTCATTACCATTAAAATAATTCAATAAAGTAAGAAATATCTCACGTCATGAAGATGAAAACAGGAAGAAATAATTATGATATGTTATCCAATACATTCCATGCAAATTCCATGTAATATTTACCCAACAAATAGTCCCTTCTCATTAGCAGAAAAATAGTTTTCATACAAAATATTTCCAGCTTCTATTACACCAGAAAAGCCCCTTCTTTAATCCCTTCTCCCATCTATTTATCTTACAAGAGAATTTGTCTTTACATGACCAATCGTTTCACCTACCCTCAAAATCTTGGATTGCTAAAGTTTTGTCTTTTGTGTTTGCTCAGCCAAAAAATAGATAATTATTTACAAATTACATCATTCTGGCAGTGGGTCATCTAAACTAAAAATATAACTATCCCACAAATTAGTTTTATAAAATATTACATTACACTGTTGAGGCTCCAATAATTTTAAAGAGACCTCATGAATATATAATTCTTTCCCCACATTTACTAATCCTTTAGTAGCTTCTTTATAACTTTCTTCTAGAAAATAAGAATTCATAGATGCTTGCCCTATATGTTGTTTGAGATCTTCTTCATTAAGCATGTAGAATTTCCTAATGTACTCCAAGTCTTCCTTTAAGCTGTCCTTTAATTATGTTAAACGTTCGTCTTTGGTAGGAAACTCGTACAGTTCTTGAGCAATTGAGATATGGCACTTTTCATGCACCTGCCATATATCTTTGTAAATTCCTTCGCACTTCGAGATGGTCCTTGGTACTTCCACTTGTACTTTCCTAGTAGCTTTTCTGCAACTATCTAGAATATATATATATCTAATTTGAGTTCAACAGCTGTATTATTTGGCAAGTGATCAGGAAAGTTTGTATCTTTTCCTTTCCAAATAATCAAGATATTTACCTTGTTAAATGTATTTATCAACTTATGTTTTACAGTGAGAGAATCTGCATCAATTTCCTTCATTTTGTCTATCATCTTTCTCATTTTATAAATTCCCTCTATCAACAATTCTTGTGAATAACAAATTTTTTCTTGTACTTTACATGCATGTTCATAGAATGGCATCATATCTTGATTCTGATTTTGAGCAACTTTAACTTGCTCTATCAAATATTCCCTTTCATTCATCAACCTAGGATTGTAAAGTTCCCTTGTCGATCATCATTTCATCTACTTGGGACTGTAAAGATCCCTTTTTGATCACCAGTGATTCAACCTATTGATTTAACTCAATTTATTTTCTTCCAATTCATTGACCCGAGAATGGAAATCATTTCATTCTCCCTCTATAATTACAAGCTACACAATTAAAGAATCTCTTTCATCCTCCAGTTCTTGATAATCCCACAGTAAATTCTCCTTTTTCAAACTCCATGGTATCCCGTTTCCTCTTCATTTCAATTCCTTCATTTTTGGCTTGCACCAAATTATATTTTAATTTTAACATTTTTACTTTACTTCACTCCATATCATTCATCAACTTGTCAACATTATCGACATTGGCCTGAGCAACTGCTATATTCACTGAAGCTGTGAACTTCGGATTTTTGTGGGTGCCTTCTACCAAGGTAATTTATTGTACTATATCTGGTTGCGTACCAATTTTAGACCTCTTATTTGTTCTTCTTAAGATCGTCTTCCTATTAGGATCAAATACAATAGTGTCCAATTTGGATACAGAGTGTTGTTTAGAAGGAGTGAATGGTGTGAGCCCGAGCTCAGCAAATGGAAGATGTCCTACTATAAGTGGGATTCCTAAATCATCCAGTGGATCTATTTCCATTTCTCGTAAACTCCGATCTTCTTCTTGGATCCTTTTATCTTCCACAAATTTATTGATCCTAGCTTATTCCTCCTTTCACTTCTCCAATTCAACTGCTTTCTCTGCTGCCTCTTGTTATTCTTTTCTCTATTTCTCGAGCTTGACTTCTTCTTTTGTTGCCTTTTGTTCATCCTATTTCTTCCGAGTTTCTTCTTTTGTCGCCTTTTCCTCTTCTTCTTTCTTCTGAGCTTATTCATGCTCTTACTTTCTTTCTTCTTCATGATTTTGTTTTATTTCTTACTCTTGTTTTCTTCTTGCTTTTGTGGCTACTACAGCCTCTTCTCTAGCCCTCTATTGATCCGCTTCTTTCATAGTCTCTTTAGCTTGACTAGAACCTGATCCGTCTTTCCGACCAAATCTTTTATTCAAATATGCTATATTGTTTTCCCTTTAATACACTTCCTCAGCCTTTAAGAATTGGTATGTATATTCGAAACGAATCTTACAGGATGTGCAATGCTTGGCTGCTTTTTGCAGTTTGTCATTTCTAATAAATACCTTTTCCCCAAAATGGAATGCCTCCAAGTCCTTTATGAAAAATTATAATCCTTTAACCTTGGTGAATTTGTATGCCCCGATGGTGAAAGGGAGTGGAGGGTAAGAATCCTTCTTATTCTAATTTAGAAAATTCCCAACCCCATTGATAAAAACTTGCCTCGCATCCTCTTTATGCACTACATAATCTATAGTGTACATTGGCATTAGAGAAGGAGATTTAGTTCCTCCATACATTTGGATATATGTGCCTTCTGTGGTAAAGTATCAATCCCCATACTCACTGATTACTATCATTGCATTATTTGACAAACAATTTGGTTCCTCGTTAAATATCAGCATATATAGAGGAATTATGAACTCCTCGCATAGAAGCTTATAGAAGCTTGGATATTTATGAGCCCACATTATTTAATAGGAAAAATAGAGACGGGTCTCAGCTGGGATCCAATAACACCCCAACTTGTGGAATGGGTTTCTTATCAATATGCAGTCAATGAGATAAGAGGACATGAAGAATTATGCCCTTTTTTGTGTCATGCCTCCTTGGGAGGCTGCTAGTGTTGATGCCATACTCTCTGAAATAATGTCCACCCAATTGAATATAGTACCATGGGAAGCGACATGATACATAATAGGAACCCAACTAAGTTTGTATATATTTTCGTTCGCCCTTCCAAATATTCTACTTAACACCATCGCTATAACTCTAAAAGGTGTTTTCACATTCTGTGCATCATGCTCTCTACTTGCTCTTTGCCTTAGTTGTTTTCCTAGTATGAGCACCTTCTTGGCATATTCTGAATGGTCTATGTTGACCTCTTTTATCCAATCCTATGTCATCATGATTTTAGGAGGCAGTAACTTATAGGTTGTGCTAATATGAGTTGGTTGAAACAAAGCAAATCCTTCTCCATTTTCCCCAGCTATGATTCTTGAATTGACATCTACATGGGGTGGTATCCATCCTATTACCTATGAACATGGGAATAGCTCCGAACGAGTTGTGGCCTTATGAAGACCCAATTTATTTATGTTCTGGTATACCATCATCTCTTCAATAGAGGCATGTGGCACGTTATGGTCTAGGATAAGGTGATATAATTCACCCCATTTATACTCAGGAACTACTCTAGTTGCATCCATGGTGTCTTCATATAGGGTCTCCATCATGGTTTATGGGACAATTTCAATATCTAAGTCAGATTCCACGACCTTGGCTTTGCGCTTAGAAGCTCTCCTTTGCATTTCTGAATCCTATGATGAAAACAATGTTAATGTATAAACAACATATCAAATAAGCCAAAGTTAAGGCAACAAACTTCAAGCAAACACAGTAATGAATATACAACCTTTTAACCAAACTAATTCAAAATGAATTCCAATATGTATAACCTATCAATATGCATTATTTGTAAGAAAATAAATATAGATGATCTTGATTCATACTTCCATAATATCATGTTTTAGGGTCTAAGTGCTCGTTTTGATGAACACAAGATGCACTGTAAGGTAGTTTTCTTCATTTCATCATTCATAGTTGATACTAGTATTAATAACTGGGATCTTAGTTAAAATACTGAGAGTCCACACACAAGATATAATAAATCAATGGGTTATATGCGGAGCACTCATCATTCTACCCACGGTATTATACTACTTTTCCAAACTTCTTGTAACTAGTAATTCGTTGAAGGCGAAGAAATGAAATTTTGAGCCAAACGCTGAAATCACACCGTTTAGGGTATCCAACAAGAACCTTGGTTCATGTTTCTTTTTATATAAACACTATGACACAGTTTTCTAAAAGGTTAAGGCAGTGTGCACGGAAAAATCCATTCATTGTCATAACATTACAGGTTCTAAGACACTCGCTTTCGTGAAGGATATCGAAGCTTTAATGACTATAGGTCAACCAATGGCAGAAAATGAATTTGGATCCAGGTTAACTAAAATACCAAAACTATCATTGGAAATGGCTCAAGACAATTTAATCAAGCAAATTCACTAAACCCTACTCGGCTATGGATTTTACCAACAAGAATAAGTTTTATGGATAGACCAGGGCTACCAGCCACAGCCACCGACGACCATTACTGAAAAACGTCAAACATAGATCTTTGTGTGTTATTCTATGTAACCGATGGCTTCTAAGTAAAATATCTTTCACCCCTACATGCATCCAGAAATGTTGTTCATGGGGTTTCAGTTTCGTATATACAGACTTTTTCCTTATGCCCTATCGAGTTTCAGGGTAAGGACAACGCAAACATGGGTGCTAAAACAATGTTTGAATCTTCCTTTTATATTTGAAAGGATGCCATTTGCTTAAAATACATGTAACAGGATTAATGGACATAAGAGACTTACTTGGTGGTGCGCAAATGGTGTAGATGATGTACCCAAACAGGGTTATCAACCTGTCGTCCAGATATTCGCTCCAAACACCTGAACGATGTTGCAATTTCTTAACAAAGAAAGATGTTGAATCCCCTTTCGTATAAATAACAAAGAAACCCTAGTAATAAATGTGTCTCGGTATTCATGCAAATGGGTTCAAATGGTTTAAGTTCAAACTCCTTTTCGGTGATTATAAAGTTTCGCAAAAAATTGTTCTGGACCGAAAGGTCATTTTACGCCGAAAACGTTTTGCATGAGAAACGCCTTTCACACCGATTCATTTTGGATTAGAAACCAATTTGGTGTTGATCCAATTCATCTTTTTTTATTGGGCTGTTCCAAACCATTTTGAAAAAAAATCAAACCTTCTTTCATCTTTTGGGCAAAGCGCCCTATCGCAATATCAACGGAAAAACATCGGAATTAAATGAATTTTTGCACCGACACATTTTGGAGACAAATATGGTTTTGCTCCGATTGTTTCAGTGCAAAATCAAATTTTGTGCTGATTGGGGGAAAAAAAATCTTTTGATTTCTTTGGCATAAAACTAAAATTCCTTCCAACGTAAGACAACTTCGGTGAAGAAATAACAATGCTCCGGTCGTTTTGGCACGAAACCCAATTTTTCTCCATGTTGATGCCTCAGGTGTGTAGGTGTTGGAATGGTGTCCAAGGAAAACAATAGGGTATGAAAACCCATCCAAAGGCTTCAGATAATCCTACGCAAGTATTACCCTATCCTTGAGCTGTTTGGTGTGGTTAACACCCATGGATACAAAGGCCTCCACTGGCACTTGTGAGTTTTTTATCCTAAGAAGGATCTATGTTCCTGTGATGAAAGACAAGAGTTTTACTAATCCTAAGAGTTAGTCTAACTTTGAAATACTAAATCTAATCTAAGTCAGGCCTATTCTAAAAGGAATGATTTGTTTGTGCACAAGACAACTTGATTTGAAAATTACTAAATATTTTCACCAATTTAACAGAGAGGCAAAACTGGATCTTGACTCGGTATCTCAAGATATAACCAGTTAAATAAATTCAACCAATAATAACTTAACAATTAAGTGCATACAATCTTATCATGTATCTAGAATGTTAATTGAAAAATTAACATTAACTTAATGCTTTCTGTGAATCATTTGTAGAAATAGATAAAATGTTTTAAATAAAGACATTCATTTAAAACATCAATTACAGAGATCATGAGTTGAGAGAAATCTGAACTATAGACCAATGCAGGTTACTGATTGCAAATAATAAATAGTATTTAATAAATGTGTCGAAGCAAAATCACAATCCATCAAAGAAATTTGATAAATTATAACAAAAGAGGTAGTTAAAGAAAACTAACTGTGTATTGATGCATGCAAAACATTACATAGTCTGCAACAACATAGCGTCTCCAGTCTCTTTTGGCGATTCTGTTCCCTAACCATCCATCCCTTTCTATGAGCTCTAAAACCCTTTAAATAATAATTACAAAGTAATAATTCAGGATCAAATCTCCCATAGAGCAAGGATAATCAAAACTAAATTATCCTAAAAATGGCCAAGAAAAGGCTGACCCTTGACCTAAAACATCTAACAATCCTTATACATAGGAATAATAAACCAATTCGGACTCGAAACTGGGCATCATACAGTTTCGGAAAGATTGCACCATATTATTTAAAGAGCATCCTGTCGTAAGCTGAGGAAGATCCAAATAAATCATGAGCTATTGATCGTAGCTAGAAAAGGAATTGTGAAATCTTCCCTGGATTTGCGAGAACCAAAGATATCTTCAAAGTTGAAAAAATAAGCTAACATATCATTCTTGAGAGGAATTGCGGGAAACACAGGTGATAAGTTGACGATTAAGTCCCGAATAATTGTATTATCTTGATCAACGCACCCTTTCTCACCCTTCTTCTGCTTGTTGAAAAGGATTCGTTCATATGTGAATTGAATCTCACCATCTCCCTCTTCACTATCTATGCAATCATCAAAAACATTAGCATCAAATGGTGCAGGAACAAGCTCAGAGTATTCCACTGGCTGAGGCTCTTTCTCAATAAAATGCTTGACAGGAATACTACAAACTCTCTGCATTTTACTTACAACATGCAATTGTTAGCAGATATATTAAAATATCAATCAAAATTTGCATATATCATCGTAAACCAACAGATTATCCATAACAATCCTTATAGGAAATAAGACCATGGGATTTGACATTGATTGAGTATAACTAACTAGCATGATTCCATGTCTACTATGTGTAGATTTCAATTACCGTTTCTGCGAGCGAAATATCAGTCAATCATGCATCAATTGGAATTTGACGTAAGATCAGATAGATTTACATAATAACACATGTAATTAATAGTCAAATCTGGGAGTTTTGATCATCAAGCAATCATTAGATTCAAAGATTTCATTTTGATCAAACATAACATAGATGAAAAACCAGATTAACACTCGGATATCATGACCAAAGAATCGAAAAATCAAGAATTCAAATCATTCTGCCAGATGCAATCAAAGTCGTCAAATCATCATATATCAACGGTCGGGATGTGAGATGCGGGATTCCAAGAGCGAGCACTCATTATTTGAAAATAAATACACCCTTCCGCAATCCGCATCCTGCAATTGCGGGTTGCGGGTTGTGGAACATAAAACACAATGAGTGGTCAAACCATTCCCGCAATTTGTGGGTTGCGGGTTTGTGAACTACTTTTATTAAAAAAAAAACCTTTTTGCATCCTGCAATCCGCAATTGCGGGTTGCGGAAAGAAAAAAAATTCACGCAATTTTCTAAAACTCCTTTCTGCATCCCGCAATCCGCAATTGTGGGTTGCGGAAAGAAAAATTCATTTGCAAACCAAAGAGTCTGCAATCCGCAATTGCGGGTTGTGGGGTGATTGAAAATTTGAAGCCAAAAATTATTTCCACAATTCATAAAAAACACACTAAAAATGCATAAATTTTAAGAAGGAAAGTTTACTAATTTAATAAAATCAAATCAAAGGTAGCAAAAATGAATGGAATATAGGCTAGACAACCCCAAAATTGATTAAGTAACTCTTTGATATGAAATTGGGGCTCCCATATTTTGGATAAAAATGGGATTTGTTGTACCTACAACACTCCGATCGAGTTCAAAGTCATTTTCCCCCAACTATTTCGGTGCAAAACCAAAATGTCTCCCGATTGTTTCAGCGCAAAACCTAATTTTGCTCCGATACAAGAAACAAAAAAAAATCATTATGACTTCAAAAAATTTCTAAGAGTCAAGAAAAATTTACAAACAAGAAAGATGAAACAAAGAGATTGTAGTAAATCAAAATTAAAGGAGGGCCCCTATAATTTGACACAAAATTTTGGGGAAATGGTTGTAGCTGCAACAATTGGCGATAGGAGAGTGAACACAGATCTCTGAAAAAAAACTCTTACTTAGGACCAAAATTTCTTCTACTTGTTAATCATTTCTAATTGTAAAGTTGTGCCTTTAATATTTCTATTGATAATTTAAAAGACTAAATTTTAGTCAGGGATAGGAGCTTCTTGGATCACAATGGTCATTTATTTCAAGAAGTAGGGAAACCTGGACTAGATTTCCCAATCATTCTCCCGAGGCCATAATATGGAGTTCTTTATTTGTCCTGTCTTTTGGTTTCCACTAAATACAACACGACGGGATCGTAACAATATCAAACATATGTATTCCTGTGTTCCTCATTCCCATGCTACTAGCATTTGTTTTGATGTTTTAACAAGTTTTGTCATTCGAGTCCTTCTCTTAAATGTTTCTTCTTAGTCTTGAAATAGTTGTCGTGGGTTCTTCCATCCATAATGTCCTTTTGTGTGAGGAATGAATATTTTATTTGATTTGTCATACTCATGGATAGAGAAGAACCTTCTAGAATATCATCAAGTGTATCTTCTTGATTGGCTGTGTCGTATTTTATTTTCCAAAACCCCCTTCTTTGATGGATATGGAATCTTTCAGATAATTTTGACTCTTATTTGTGATCCTTTTGGCTATAATTTCTTGTAGCATAGGATCATTTTAATTGCCACACATCTACAAGATTTGCTTCCTTTCCATGGGTCAGATACAGTAGTGTAATGTCCCCATTCAAATAATTTCATAGCAAGACAATCCCATCAATCCTACCAGTTCCCTAGGTTGAATGGGTACATTTGGAATTGTAATAAGGGAGGAAATGAATAATGTGTATACATTAATAGTTCAAGTATTTAATAAAGAGGTTGAATAAATAAATTCAAGAGAAACTCTAGGTGGAAAATGATTTTGAAGACATATGGAGGATGTGGGACCCACACTAGCTTGATTTCTCACTGCCACATGGCATATCTCGCTTGCCATTTCGAATCAATGAGAAGGAAAACATTATTGGGTGAGTTGGTAAGTTATACACATGGCATTGAGCATCTTAGTTCGAATTGGGATGGAATGGTAACCTCCATGGAAGAGGAAGAGTCAAATTGGAGAATCTTAGGTCGAATTGAGATGGAATGGTAACCTCCATGGAAGAGGAAGAGTCAAATTGGAATCTTGTGGACACTTGGGCTAGATTCCCTATCCCCTATGACAACAATGATGAAGCATCTATGACATCTATGACAAATTTCAGATCTGAATTCTGACATCTGACCATTATGACATGTCATCCCCAAAGATAGGATCCAAAAGGACGCTCATGGGAATTGGAGAAGCCAAAGAGGTCCCTACTCGAATTGGGAGAAGATGGAAGGTTGGGAACTAGGGAGACAAGTGGAAAATGTGGAATATTTCCTAAGTGGAAATCCCTAGAAGCTAATGGGATGAATTTGAACCATAGGAGGCTAAGGTTGGTTATAAAATATAGAAATCAAGTATGAGAATAGCTTTTTATCATTTGAGAAAAATTGCATTTGTGAAGAGAGAGCTAGTGGATGACTAGTTTCTTGCCTTAGCCAATTTCGAGGGTGAAAGATTCACATCCAAGTTGGTGTTTGGAGAGGCCACTCAGGTATTTCATGAATATTTAATGGAGTTTGTATTTGCAGGTGTAAGCTACAGGGCACCTCATTTTTTCTTCTAGTGCAGCACTTTCCCTCAACCATTTCCATTTTTTATGGCATATTCTTGCTCCTTGAGGGAGGGCGTTTTTGGTGAGATCTTGTACTCTTTGGGAGATATTCTCATGATCCATTTCTGATTGTAATAATCTTAATATACTATTTTATTCATCTTCAGAAAGGTCGAAATACCAAGTGGTTGTATGTAAAAATGATGATTAATGAGCAAACCATGACCATTTACCCTCTACATTGATGTACGCCATTGTAATGTTGATGATTTCAAATGAAAGAATGTTTATATGATATATTTATGATGAATGGACAGCCATTGATGATTGTTACAAGTTTCATGTTTAGCACTTAAGTATTGGAAGTCATTTTGCTCAGTTTATTTGCAATTGGAAGAGATTTGGTGTCATTTCCCCAAGGGTCGAATTAGGGATTTTTGTTGTTGATTGGGAGAAGGTTAGAACAGATTTAATAACTAATTAATGGTGCATATGAGACCTTATCAATGTACCTCATAAATACCCTACCTCTATTCTGAATTTCAAATGGGTTTGGAGGCATTTGGAGAGCCATTTTCAGTACTTACCATGGGGGGATTTGATCCCCAAATTGCTAGTTAAATTCCATACTTCGTCCAGAATCTTAAACAAGTTTGATGAAGTATTTGGAGTGTCATAAATAATCCATGAACCTCATATTCAAGTATTAATATCATTCATATACCATCACAGAATGTTTGGGATCATTTGGGTCAATTCGGAGACCTAGACATCAAAACTAGTCAAAGGTCGAAATTGGGGAAAAAGTGAGAAATTGGGAATTCTAATAAATTTTTTAAAAATGGACATTACAAGTGGTATTTGAGCATGGTATTGGCATCTGATGGTATTAAAAAGGATCCAAAGTAATAATTCATCACCCATAGAACCTATAGTTGAAGAAGTTTTTGTTGAAGAGGAAGTAGTAGGAGAAGAAGAGCAAATTTTTGAAGAAATCATGACTAGGGATGAAAGGAGAAACTTAGAACATAAGGAGGAATTGGTTGCAGCCCTAAAACCATTCTTTGATGAAATTTCAATGGGAATGAGAGACATGATCAAGCATATGATGAAAAGCTTCGAATTGATGGCTAGCTAGCTAGGAAGCAAAGGGGTAGTAGGAGGCAACAGTAGTTCACATTCAGAAGAAAAGAAAAGTATGGGTGAGCATATTTTCTCAAGCACACGACCCCATTATAGACATGATGAATTTCAAATCATACAAAGTCCTACTTCACCTAAATTTATTATACCCAAAGAAGAGCCTAGAACTGAAACTGAACTTCAGACATTGTCAAAAGACTATGAGAAATTGGATGAAGATTGTAGGAAAAGTCTCCCATTCGAACAGTACTTTATTGTTGCAAACAAACTCAAAAAGAGGGAGGACAATAGGGCTCTACTCGAGAACAAAGAATTAAATGGTTCTATTGGTAAAATGTCACTCCCCACTTTTGATGGTTCTCCTCAAAATTCTATTAACACTTGGGTGCAAAAACTAGATGTGTATTTTCAGCTGAATCCAATGGTGGAAGAAAATGCTTTAAAAATGGCCATTTTGCACGTGGAGGGAGATGCCAATGAATGGTGGTTTCATCGACTGAAAACTTTGGGTTATGATCAGGTTAAGACATATGGATAATTTTTTGAAAGGGTACTAGAGAGATTTGAGCAAAAAGATCCAGAATTGCCTTTCAAAGAACTAGCTCAATTGAAGCAAGTGGGAACCCCTGCTGATTACATGATGGCCTTTCAAAAATTATAAGTCAAGGTGGCTGATATATCTATGGGAAGGTTAGTATTTCTATTCAATGAGGGTTTGGATGAACCCCTAAGAGGCCTAGTCAAATCCCCACAAGCCCACTACATTAAGAGATGCAATGAACTTAACTAGAGATCTCCAAAATGTACTTCCTAGAACAAGATTTCCTTCCAAGCCTAACTTCAAATTTGAAAAGAAACCTTGGAAAATATATGCATATGATAAGAATCCTTGGAAAAGAGATTCATTTGAAAAAAATAAAAAATAAGGGTTAAATAGGGATGAACTTTGAAGAAAAAAATTGTGCTTCACATGCTTTCAACCATGGACACCCGGGGCATAAATGTACTAAAGGAAAAGCTCATTACATAGAAGTATTTTTTGATAATGATGAAAATGATGGGGGCATGGATGAAGATAAAAATATTTTAGATCAAGATGAGGCATATGAGACAGCAGTAGAAGAAGAAATATAAGAAGAAAATCATCCTTCACCAGACAAAGCAAGAATGGCAGTACTTTCAGCAGTACCTCGCTATCATACTATCCGATGCAAGGGTGTGGTACTAGGACAAAGAACTTCAGTTTTGGTAGATGGAGGGGCCACACATAACTTCATTGATGCAGAGATGGTGGAGAAAAGGAAGATACCTATTGAACCATTCGATGGATTCACAGTTGTCATTCCCGGTCACAACACAATGCAGTGCAAAACATGGGTTCCAAAGCTGCAAGTCACCGTAGGTAACTATACTTTTGTTGATAGTTTTTATGTGGTTGATGTTGTTGATAATAATGTGGTTTTGGGATTGAAATGGCTGTATTATATAGGAGAGGATACAATAAATTATCAAATTCCTAAGATGAAATTTCAATATTCGAAAGGTGTACTAAGGGTTGTGAGAGGGCAACACACTTACCCAAATCAAGTAGTAGTATGAGATCTATATTGAGGCATGGGGACATAGAATGGGCTATTGAATTTCATATTACATCTCCCAAACCAAACATAAAGGTTGTTGAACACCCAAAGGAGATATAAAGAACTCTTGTAAAAAGTATGAAAAAGTTTTTAGAGATCTTCCACATGGTTGACCACCAGATAGGGGGGTTGAGCACAACATTGTTTTAGAAGAGGGTACTTCACCCATTCATATACCTGTAGTGTCCCCTCCTACCATACCAACGAGATAGGGAGGACGTGGTGCTCAATCCGGGCAATTAGCCCCAAACGTTTGAATTAAAAACATTGATGCAAGAACTGTATCTGTGCATACTATGGAAAAACGACGGTAATCAATAAATGTTGTTGATCTCTAATACACATTCAAGATTCTGTGGCAGCCATGAACTAAAGATCTGTGCAGAATTATACAAGATCATATGGAAATGCAGAATCATTTTAATACACAGCTGAAGCAAATTCGTTTAATACATCCACATACATTCATAACATTCATCAAATGATAATTGCCAATTTACACAAGAGAATACTTATCTCAATAAGGCAGTCCCAAGCAACTGGCTATGCAACTGCAACGTTCCACCCAACCATAGGCCAGTGTGCTCCTCAATCTCTCAGCACCACTGCCACCCCCCGAGCTGGGCATGATCTCTACAAGGAACCAGGGAACAGCAGACTCACACATAGCCAAGCATACACCAAGATGAGCCAAGCCAATCTACAATTGGGTTTATCAGGCTACTAGGAGATGGAAAGGAAGAGTTGCTAAGCTAGTGAGCTCCAGCACAGAGCCAGGGATAACCTTGCAAGATCTATCTAGCTTGGCACCCACATTGCCTACACACCCAGCACAAGGAAGTATTCTTTTCACTGCTGTGCAGTCCCTCAAGCCATACCTTCCCTATCTAGTGCTTTCAGGGTATGCATAGAAGAGTAACCAAAGCCCTCTTGATCTTTTTGAGAGGTTGTCTCCCCCACTAGGTTTATCAAGCCACTTCTATCCACTACCACTCCAACACTTCAGCTCACAGGCTCAACCAAGAACAAGGATGCACATAACTGCAGAACCCCACTTGCTGGGCATGAGAAAAACGTTTTCCACAGTGGAATGTATGAGTTGGGGTTTCAACTAACCCAGAAAAACGTGGGAACCCACAAAAACGAAATGGGAAGTTGGTGAACAACCCAGGAAGCCAAATCCGTTTTTAGAAAAACGTCCTTGGACATTTTGGGGCAAAAACGACCTCCCTACAGTCCTCAAAACGTGGCCCTCCCTCTCCCAACTGTTATATACTGCAAAAACGACTCCCAGGCATGGAAAAATGCAGTATTTAGATGAAAAACGTAAATGGAAAGAGCCCAGCTAACTCCAACTGCGTGAATGAATGAAGACTGCCCATTCCCCATGGCTTTGGGCACCATTTTGTGGGTGGTTTCTTGCCCCACAAGCAAAAACACGATTTTCCAAGTTGATGGCTTGCCCATGCACGAAAATGGCTTGCCCATACTCTTTCATTCCCAAGGCATTAACTGCCTTAACCAATTTCTTGGAAAAATTAAATGATTGGGTACATGAGACAAAATGGGTAGTTGGTGGTTTATGGGTTTCCCCATTGACACATGGATTAATACCATTGGCTCAAGGTTTGAATAATTTCCCTCCCTTTTCCTTGTAGAGTCATGCCCCATCTCTTTTGTTGCATTGCATAGCCGGTTGTGGGTTTTTCCATTAAAATTCGTATTTACATGGTGTCTTATTTACATTGTGCCCATCTTGCACAAGAAACCATGGGCATCTATTTTTAATTGCCGATTCATGAAACGCTAAATCAATGGTGGGGCCTTGGCCTTGAGCTCCTCACCATGATTAATTACAATATTTACATCATTTACGGTTTAATACAAAGGGGGTCAAAATGGGGACATTACATTCCCCTCCCCTTACATTAGCACTGTCCTCAGTGCTCATCAAAATTGAACAAAAATGGATACGCCACCCCTCATGGCATCCTCCAAGCTCCCATGTAGCCTCATCGGGACCGTAGTGCTTCCATTGCACCTTTACCTGTCCGATGGCTCGGGTTCCGGAGCAATGTTACCTTCTTGTCTAGGATGCACAATGGATCGGTTTGGAATTCTCCCTCGGGTTCCACCCTGGATCACATCCCAATTAATCACATGGTTAGGATCATGTACATATTTCTTTAGCAAAGAGACATGAAAAAACATTATGAGCTTTAGTGCTAGCAGGCAATGCAAGTCTATATGCAACTGGTCCTATTCTTTCAAGCACTTCAAATGGCCCACAATATCTAGGTGATAGCTTGGCACAACTCCCAAGCTTCAAGGAACTCTTCCTTGATCTCACTCTAAGATATACATGATCCCCAACATTGAATTCCCTATGCACTCTATGTTTATCTGCATAGCTTTTCTGTCTATCCTGGGCTGCTTTTAAATTTTGCCGGATCCTTGCAACCTCTTGTTCCATTTCCTTAAGCAATTCTGGCCCAAGTACAATTCTGTTCACTGGATTGTCCCAAGTCACTGGTGTCCTACACCCTTCTGCCGTACAAAGCCTCATAAGGACTCATTCCCAATGATGCTTGTTGCCCATTGTTATATGCAAATTCTACCAAGTGTAGATAATCCTCCCACTTGGATGGTTTGTCCATTACATACATGCGGAGCATGTCTTCAAGCACCCGATTTACTCTTTCGGTTTGCCCGTCTGTTTGAGGATGGTATGCGGTACTAAAGCTTAGCTGTGTACCCAAATCTGCAAAGAGCCCTTTCCAAAAATTGGAAGTGAACTTAGTATCTCTGTCAGAAATTATTGCCTTAGGCAACCCATGTAATTCTGAAAATTTCCTTCATGAAAATATCTGCAATGGCATCGGCTTTAGTGTGGACTTAACCGGTATTAAAATGTGCTGCCTTTGTTAACTTGTCCACCAAAACCCATGATGGAATCATGCTGTCTCTTAGTCATTGGCAATCCTGTAATAAAATCCATGGATATTACTTCCCATTTCCATTCTGGAATTGGCACTGGAAGCAATAAACCTGTTGGGTGTTGGTGTTCACTCTTCACTTGTTGACATTCCATGCACTTAGAAATGTATTCAGCAACATCCTTCTTCATGCCTGGCCAGAAATAATATTTCCTTGCTGTAGCAATTGTTTTCTGATATCCTGGGTGACCAGAGTATGGAGCTTTATGGATTTCATCCATAACAATCCTCCTTAAATTTGTCCGCATTTGGAACATAGACTCTATTCTTGTAAGTAAGAAATCCGCCTTCTTCCAAATGATAGCCTTCATACTTCCTTTCAAGGCTTTGCTGCTGCAATTTTCCCTTTATCTGCTCATACACTTCATCCTCAACCATATGGTTAACAATCTGCTGCCTCAAATCTGGTTGGCAAGTACTAAGCGCTGCCACATGCATTTCACGTACCTTCCTGCTGAGTGCATCAGCCACCTTGTTTTCTTTCCCTTTTATGTGCTTGATTTCGAAATCAAATTCACACAAAAGTTCCAACCATCTAGCTTGGCCTAGCATTTAAAGTTGGCTGATCAAACAAGTATTTCAGCCCACAATGGTCTGTCCTTAACTCAAATTTCCTTCCCATTAAGTAATGCCTCCACATCTTTAAAGCATGTACTATGGCTGCAAGTTCTATATCATGAGTAGCATAGTTCTTCTCATGCTCCTTCAACTTTCTTGACTCATAGCATATCACGTGGTTGTCTTGCATAAGAACTCCTCCAAGTCCTTGATTGCATGCATCGGTACACACCACAAAATCTTTTTCCGGGTCTTGCAATCTTCAGAATAGGTGCAACTTGTAAGAAGATTCTTCAACCGTTGAAAACTTTCCTCACATCTTGGTGACCATTTCAAACTTTACCCCTTTCTTTTGCAAAGAAGTGATCGGGTTTGCAACCTTGGAGAATCCTTCGATAAACCTCCGGTAGTAACCAGCAAGGCCCATAAAAGATCTCACATCAGTCACATTCCTTGGAGTTGGCCAATTCATAATGGCTTCAATCTTCTCAGGGTCTACAGATATACCTTCGTCGGAGATGATGTGACCCAAATAATGAATTCTATCTTTATAAAAGTCACATTTGCTCAACTTCGGCATACAGCTTATGCTCCCTTAGTACTGCATTGTCATTCTCAAATGTTCTTCGTGCTCTTCTTCATTCTTGGAATAGATGAGAATATCATCTAGAAATACAAGAACAAACTTGTCCAAATACTTGCTAAAAACATTATTCATGAGACACATGAACGTAGCTGGTGCATTTGTGAGACCGAATGGTACCACTACAAATTCATAGTGTCCATACCTCGTTCTAAAGGCTGTCTTATGAATATCTTCTTCTTTGATTCTTACCTGATGGTAACCAGACCTCAAGTCAATCTTTGAAAATACCTTTGCTCCTCTCATTTGATCAAAAAGGTCATCAATTCGGGGCAATGGGTATTTATTCTTCACTGTGACTTTGTTCAACTGCCTGTAGTCAATACATAACCTGAGTGTTCCATCTTTCTTTTTCACAAATAGAACAGGTGCTCCCCACGGGGACACACTTGGCCTAATATATTTCTTTTCCAGCAACTCTTGTAATTGCATTTTTAATTCTAGCAATTCCGGGGTACTCATCCTGTACGGTGTCTTAGATACTGGTGCCGCTCCTGGCACAAGTTCAATTGTAAAGTCAATGTCTCTCTTTGGAGGGAGTCCCAGAATCTCATCAGGAAAAACATCCCTGAATTCTTGCAATACCTGATAGTCCTCCAATTTCAGAGTTTCATTCTCTGTTGCCTCTAAAATGTGGGCTGCATACAATTGACATCCCTTCCTACAGAACTTCTTCAGCTGCATGGCCGAAACCTGTCTAACAGAAGTCACCTTTGGAATGCCTTTTACAACCCTCGGGTTTCCTTCTTCGTCCATGCATTCAAATGTCTTATTGTAGCAGTCAAGTTTAACCCTGTGTGCTTCTAACCAATCCATTCCAATGAGAATATCATAGGAACCAAGTGGCAAAACATTCAGATCTGCATAAGTGAATAGCCCATCCATCTCTAATGGACATTTCTCTACTATTTCGCTAACTTTTCTCTTGGTTCCAGTGGCTAGTTGAACTAACCATGATTTACTATGCTTTAATTTCTTGAAAGCACAAACCTCAACAATTCTAGGAGTGACATAACTGTGAGTAGATCCAGGATCAATCAAAATAGAAACAGATTGCTTAGCAATCTTACCTTCAACTTCAACCACAGTTGACTGATGATCTGCTTGGCAGTCTTCTACTGCTGCATAGATTCTAGGGATTGTCCTCGCCACTTGACCCACAGTTCCATCTCCTTGGATGTTGTGAACTTGATTTGCATTCCCATTCCTATGTGGACAGTTCCTAAGCATGTGGTCTCCTCCACAACCCCAACATTGAAGTGGTTCTCTTGGCTCCTTTGGATCTCTTGGCTTGTCTCCCATCATCCTAGTTGGATTAGTCACAACCTGTGATGGCTGCCTTTGCTGATTCCTGAATTGAGGAGGCTTGAACCCCTTCTTCCTTTGATCAAACTTTTCATTTTTCTTATCCTTCCATGCCTTATGGAATTCGGGTTTGCTCCTGTTTTGATCAAAGCAGTACTTGGCCTTTCTTATGGCCTCCTCCAGAGTTCGAGGTTCGTCAAACTCAATTCTATCTTTATATGACTGGGGCAGTCCACTTAAGAAACGCTGAATTTTCACCTTATCATCTCGGATGTACCTGACATACCTCAGCAGCTCCAAGAACTTGTTTGCATATTCTTCCATGGTCAATTGTCCCAATCTCAGCTCATGGAACTCTTTGATCTTATCATCATAGTACCTATCAGAGAGGTACTTCTGCTTGAAGTATTTCTTGAACTGCTTCCACCCAATCTTCCTTTCATTGACCTTCTTCACTTGCCTGGTGTGTTCCCACCATATAGATGCTCTTCCATTCAAGTTGAAGATGGCTACCCTTGCCTTCATATTTCCTGAGTAGTCTTGGACTTGGAAGTACTTTCTCATCCCAAGAAGCCAAGCCTCAGCTTCTTGGCCGGACTTTATCTCTCCATCAAACGTAGGAGGTTTTGCCTTCTTAAATTCCCCATGTGAATTGTTCTTGTAGTGCTTCTTCCTCTTACTCATGTGAGATGAAGAGCTTGAACCCTCAATGGATTCTTCAGAGTCAGATGACTCATTAGAAGATATTTCTGGAGTATATGTCCTGTCTATAGAAACTCTTCTTGGACTACTGGCCCTCTTACGGGAATTTCTTCTAGAGATACTCCCACCCCGCTCTAGACTTGATATCTGATGCCCAGAGTTTATTTGCCTTTGGATGTCCGTCAGACTCTGTAGCATAGCTGCATTCAACTGATTTTGCTCTTCCTGAGCTTTAATCATCCTTTCATTATCTTCCCTACAGCTTTGCAACTCCACCCTTAGGCTTCTCATGGTGGCTGCAACATCTGGAGGGGTCTCTTGATTTCTTCTCCCATTAGATTCTGTTTCAGCATTCTCAACCTATATGTTCTCCCCCATGGCATCTGTCTCAGGCTCATAGGGATCCTGTGCATCATTCATGATGTGCATTTCTTGGCCCAACCAAGATCCAAAATTTTCCAACTGTATTAACTACAGTGTTACCCTGTTGTAACCGTGGCTCTCTGAAATGTGTTCATCAGCACAATTGTTAGCTGCATTATATACTCAAAATTCATAACTTACTTCATGCACGTGGGAAAAAACATTACGTTGACAATTCGTTAAATCACAAACACGACTTATGAGGAAAAAAGAAAAAGGGGGTCAAGGGGGCTTGCCCCCTTGTGGCTGGCGGGTCGAGGGCAGCGCCCTCATTTTTTTTATTTTATTTTTTTTTTTTTTTTTTTTTTTTTTTTTACGAATCACGCCTCATCGGGCGATTCGCTGAATCCTGCCGCAACGGGCAGTTCGCGAAATCTGGCCGCGACGGGCGATTCACAGATTTACTCCCGCAATTGCGGGGCGGTTCGCTGTGGCCTTCCGTGGTTGCGGGCCGGTTGACGGTAGGCTTCCGCAGTTGCGGGCCGGTTGGCTAAATGCTCCCGCAACTGCGGGGCGGTTCGGCGACGGCTTCCGCAATTGCGGAGCAGTTCGCCGAACGCTTCCGCAATTGCGGAGCAGTTCGCCGAATGATTCCGCAATGGCGGGGCGATTGGCCGAACGCTCCCGCAATTGCGGAGCCATTCGGCGAAGGCTTCCGCAGCTTCGGAGCCGTTCGCGGATTGTTTCCGGGGTTTTCTGTCGATTTTTGCGGAAAGCTTTTGCGGAACGACTGGCGGAATGTTTCCGCAATTTCGGAACGATTCGCCGAAGTCTTCCGCAGTTGCGGAACGATTCGGCGAAGTCTTCTGCAGTTGCGGAATGATTCGCCGAAGTCTTCCGCAGTTGCGGAACGAATCGCCGAAGTCTTCCGCAGTCGCGGAACGATTCGGCGAAGTCTTCCGCAGTTGCGGAACGATTCGCCGAAGTCTTCCGCAACTTCGGAATGACTCGCTGAACTCTTCCGCGTTTCGGAACGATTCGCGGAATCCTTCCGAAATTTCGGAAGAGAATTCCTTCCGCAATTTCGGAAGAGAATTCTTTCCGAAAAAATTCCGATACTTAAAAAATTTTCACTTAAAAACATTTTTCTCCGCTGTTTCGGAGCCATTGGCTGAATTCTTCCGCAATTTCGGGAAGGTTCGCGGAATCCTTCCGCAATTTCGGGAAGGTTCTCCGAACTCTTCCGCAACTGCGGGAAGGTTCGCGAAACCCTTCCGAAATTTCGGAACGACTTCCCGAAACGGCTTAAAACACAATTTTTTTCAAAAACAGACTTAAACCAAAATTTTTCCCAAACTCTTAAGAAAAACTTAACTTCTTCTCTTCTCTTTTACTATCAGTTTTGGCCCATATCGGCCCAGTGCTGCAACGCAGCTCTGATACCATAATGTAGTGTCCCCTCCTACCATACCAACGAGATAGGGAGGACGTGGTGCTCAATCCGGGCAATTAGCCCCAAACGTTTGAATTAAAAACATTGATGCAAGAACTGTATCTGTGCATACTATGGAAAAACGACGGTAATCAATAAATGTCGTTGATCTCTAATACACATTCAAGATTCTGTGGCAGCCATGAACTAAAGATCTGTGCAGAATTATACAAGATCATATGGAAATGCAGAATCATTTTAATACACAGCTGAAGCAAATTCGTTTAATACATCCACATACATTCATAACATTCATCAAATGATAATTGCCAATTTACACAAGAGAATACTTATCTCAATAAGGCAGTCCCAAGCAACTGGCTATGCAACTGCAACGTTCCACCCAACCATAGGCCAGTGTGCTCCTCAATCTCTCAGCACCACTGCCACCCCCGAGCTGGGCATGATCTCTACAAGGAACCAGGGAACAGCAGACTCACACATAGCCAAGCATACACCAAGATGAGCCAAGCCAATCTACAATTGGGTTTATCAGGCTACTAGGAGATGGAAAGGAAGAGTTGCTAAGCTAGTGAGCTCCAGCACAGAGCCAGGGATAACCTTGCAAGATCTATCTAGCTTGGCACCCACATTGCCTACACACCCAGCACAAGGAAGTATTCTTTTCACTGCTGTGCAGTCCCTCAAGCCATACCTTCCCTATCTAGTGCTCTCAGGGTATGCATAGAAGAGTAACCAAAGCCCTCTTGATCTTTTTGAGAGGTTGTCTCCCCCACTAGGTTTATCAAGCCACTTCTATCCACTACCACTCCAACACTTCAGCTCACAGGCTCAACCAAGAACAAGGATGCACATAACTGCAGAACCCCACTTGCTGGGCATGAGAAAAACGTTTTCCACAGTGGAATGTATGAGTTGGGGTTTCAACTAACCCAGAAAAACGTGGGAACCCACAAAAACGAAATGGGAAGTTGGTGAACAACCCAGGAAGCCAAATCCGTTTTTAGAAAAACGTCCTTGGACATTTTGGGGCAAAAACGACCTCCCTACAGTCCTCAAAATGTGGCCCTCCCTCTCCCAACTGTTATATACTGCAAAAACGACTCCCAGGCATGGAAAAATGCAGTATTTAGATGAAAAACGTAAATGGAAAGAGCCCAGCTAACTCCAACTGCGTGAATGAATGAAGACTGCCCATTCCCCATGGCTTTGGGCACCATTTTGTGGGTGGTTTCTTGCCCCACAAGCAAAAACACGATTTTCCAAGTTGATGGCTTGCCCATGCACGAAAATGGCTTGCCCATACTCTTTCATTCCCAAGGCATTAACTGCCTTAACCAATTTCTTGGAAAAATTAAATGATTGGGTACATGAGACAAAATGGGTAGTTGGTGGTTTATGGGTTTCCCCATTGACACATGGATTAATACCATTGGCTCAAGGTTTGAATAATTTCCCTCCCTTTTCCTTGTAGAGTCATGCCCCATCTCTTTTGTTGCATTGCATAGCCGGTTGTGGGTTTTTCCATTAAAATTCGTATTTACATGGTGTCTTATTTACATTGTGCCCATCTTGCACAAGAACCATGGGCATCTATTTTTAATTGCCGATTCATGAAACGCTAAATCAATGGTGGGGCCTTGGCCTTGAGCTCCTCACCATGATTAATTACAATATTTACATCATTTACGGTTTAATACAAAGGGGGTCAAAATGGGGACATTACAATACCACCTTATAGACATCCTAAAAATTTCATAGATGAGATTTAAAAATCTATCCAAGAAATCCTAGATTTGGGACTCATTAGACCAAGCTCTAGCCCTTATGCCTCTTCAATAGTGCTAGTGAAGAAAAAAGATGGAACATTGAGAATGTGCATAGACTTTAGAGCCTTGAACAAAAAGACTATCAAGAATAGGTATAATATTCCTAGGATTGATTAGCTCATGGATGATTTACATGGGGCCAAATACTTCTCCAAAATTAACCTTAGATTAGGATATCATCAAATTCGAATGAAAGATGAAGATGTGCAAAAGACTGCTTTTCGATGTCATTATGGCCACTTTGAATTTATTGTCATGCCTTTTGGGTTAACTAATGCTCCAGCCACATTTCAAGCATGCATGAATAGGATATTTTTCAAGAAACTATGAAAGTTTGTTTTGGTTTTCTTTGATGACACTCTCATTTACAGTCAAACATGGGAAGAGCATTTGTAGCAATTAGAGATTGTGTTAAAAATTTTGCAAGAAGAGTCCTTATTTGCTAAGTTATCAAAATGTGAATTTGGGATGAAAGAACTATTGTATATTGGGCACATTATTGGGAAAGAAGGAGTGAAGGTACACATGGAAAAAATCAAGGCTATCTTAGAATGGCCATCACCAAAAAATATTACAGAATTAAGAGGGTTCATTGGGATATGCACCTATTACAGAAAATTTGTGAAAGGGTTCTCCAAGTTGACTTATCCACTCACTGATTTGACTAAGAAGGATGATTTCAAGTGGGATGAAGAGGATGAAAAGGCCTTCCAAAAAATGAAAGTGGTAATGAGTAGTTGTCCCATACTTGCACTTCCTGATTTTACTAAACCTTTTGTTGTGGAATGTGATGCTTTAGGTGGAGGAATAGGGGATGTCATAAAGCAAGGGAAACACCCCATAGGCTTTGAGAGTAGAAAGTTGCAGCCTCATGAAAAACTTTAATCCATCTATGACAAAGAAATGATGGCCATTATGCATGCATTGGCCAAATTCAGACAATACTTGGTGGGTAGCAAGTTTATGGTGAAAATTGACTACAATAGTCTAAGACACTTTCTCACCCAAAAAATCTAAATGAAAGGAAACAAAAATGGGTAAGCAAGATTCAAGATTATGATTTTGATATCGAATATGTCAAAGGAAATAATAATATAGTAGCATATGCTTTATTTAGAAGACCTTCTTTTTCTCTCATGGATATTGCCAAGGATTGGAAAAACATGCTACTAGTTGAATATGCCAAAGACAAATTTGCTTGTGATGTGTTAGATGGAATCAAAGGGGATGATAACTACGGGATTTTGAATGGGTTGATATATTATAAGGGCATAATTTATTTGGTTCAAGATTCAAAACTCAAGTACAAAATTTTGCAAGAAGCACATGATTCTCCACTAGCTGGTCATCCGGGGATCTTCAAAACTTTTAGGAAATTGAGGCAAAGATTTTTTTGGAAGGGGATGAAGGAAGATGTTCAAAAATATGTGAATGAATGTAAAGTATGTCAGCAAAAAAAATCAGAACTTGCATGCCCAGTTGGCCTATTGAAACCATTGCCCATTCCGGAGCAAAAATGGGACAGTATCTCAATGGACTTCATTACCGGTTTGCCCAAATCTTTGGGTAAGGATTGCATATATGTGGTAGTGGATAGGTTGAAAAAATTTGCTCATTTCTTTGTTGTTACATCATCTTTTAGTGCTGCATAAGTGGCTGATATTTGTTTCAAAGAAATCTTCAGATTGCATGGGCTCCCCAACAACATTGTTAGTGATAGAGATAATAGATTCATGGGTGCTTTTTGGAAAGAAATTTTTATATTGGTGAGCACTCAATTGACTCCAAGTACCATCTATCATCCAAAAACTTATGGACAAACAGAGAGGGTGAATCAATGGTTGGAAGGGTACCTAAGAAACTATGTGGGAGAGTAGCAAAAAGGATGGGCAAAATGGCTATACTTGGGTGAGTTTTGCTACAACACCACTTATCATATGTAAATAGGGATGTCTCCTTTAAAAGAATTATATGGTTATGATGCACTTACATTTTCTGAAATTATATTTGGTAATAGTAGATCCCCAAAGGATAAAGATTGGGTGGAAGAGAGCCAAGAAATTTTAAAGCTTTTGAAAGACAATTTGCAGGTTGCTCAAAATCAGAAAAAACAATATGCTGATAGACATAGAGAATAAATGACCTTTCAGTTCAATGATTTATTATATTTGAGGTTGCATCCATATAAACAAACATCTCTAAAAAAAAATGGAGCAGAAAAGCTGAAACCAAGGTACTATGGGCCATACAAGGTGGTTCGGAGGGTTGGAGAAGTAGCATATGAATTAGAACTTCCAGAAGGGAGTAAAATCCATAATGTATTTCATGTTTCTTGTCTCAAGAAAGCTCTTGGTCAGCAAATTATCTCTTTATAAATACTCCCTCCTTTGGATGATGAAGGTCAACTCACACTTGTTCCGAAAAATATTTTGAAGACATGGGAAAGGAGGTTGAGGAGTAGAATTATCAAAGAACATTTAGTGCAATGGAAGGAATTACCAAATGAAGATGCTACATGGGAAAAGGAGAATATTTTGTAGCATCCAAATCTGATATTGCTTGAGGGAAAGCAATCTTGGGTGGGGAGGACTGTAATGTCCCCATTCAAATAATTACATAGCAGGACAATCCCATCAATCCTACCAGTTTCCTAGGTTGAATGGGTACATTTGGAATTGTAATAAGAGAGCAAATGAATAATGTTTATACATTATAATAGTTCA
The DNA here is from genome assembly GCA_027924585.1 of Larix kaempferi. NCBI lineage: Eukaryota > Viridiplantae > Streptophyta > Pinopsida > Pinales > Pinaceae > Larix > Larix kaempferi. The sequence continues at coordinate 2,459,778 of BSBM01001125.1, read as the reverse complement.
AGTATTTAATAAACAGGTTGAATAAATAAATTCAAGAGAAAATCTAGGTGGAAAATGGTTTTGAAGACATATGGAGGATGTGGGACCCACACTAGCATGATTTCTCACTGCCACATGGCATATCTCTCTTGCCATTTCGAATACATGAGAAGGAAAACATTATTGGGTGATTTGGTAAGTTATACACATGGAATTGAGCATCTTAGGTCGAATTGGGATGGAATGGTAACCTCCATGGAAGAGGAAGAGTCAAATTGGAAGCTTGTGGACACTTGGGCTAGATTCCCTAGCCCCTATGACAACAATGTTGAAGCATCTATGACAAATTTCAGATCTGATTTCTGAAATCTGACCATTATGACATGTCAGCCCCAAAAATAGGCTCCAAGAAGGAACTCATGGGAGTTGGAGAAGCCAAAGAGGTCCCTACTCGAATTGGGAGAAGATGGAAGGTTGGGAACTAGGGAGACAAGTGGCAAATGTGGAATATTTCCTAAGTGGAAATACCTAGAAGATAATGGTAGGAATTCAAACCATAGGAGGCTAAGGTTGTTTATAAAATACAGAAATTAAGTATGAGAATAAATTTTGATCATTTGAGAAAAATTGCATTTGTGAAGAGAGAGCTAGTGGATGACTAGTTTCTTGCCTTAGCCAATTTCGAGGGTGAAAGATTCCCTTCCAAGTTGGTGTTTGGAGATGCCACTCAGGTCTTTCATGGAGCTTTAATGGAGTTTTTATTTGCAGGTGTAGGCTACATGTAAGCTCATGGTTTCTTCTAGTGCAGCACTTTCCCTCAACCATTTCCAGTTTTGATGGCATATTCTTGCTCCTTGAGGGAGGGCGTTTTTGGTGAGATCTTGTACTCTTTGGGAGAGATTATCATGATCAATTTATAATTGTAATAAGATTAATATAATCTTTTATTCATCTTCATAAAGTCTCAGGTCGAAATACCAAGTGGTTGTATGTAAAAATGATGATTAATGAGCAAACCATGACCATTTCCCCTCTACATTGATGTATGCCATTGTAATGTTGATGATTTCGAATGAAAGAATGTTTATATGATATATTTATGATGAATTGACATCCATCAATGAGTGTTACAATTTTCATGTTCATCCCTTAAGTATTTGAAGTCATTTTGCTCAGTTTATTTGCATTTGGAAGAGATTTGGTGCCATTTCGCCCATGGTCGAATTATGGATTTTTGCTGTTGAATGGGAGAAGGTTAGAACAGATTTAGTAACTGATTAATGGTGCATATGAGAACTTATTAATTTCCCTCAGACATCCCTACCTCTGTTCTGAATTTCGAATGGGTTTGGAGGCATTTGGAGAGCCATTTTCAGTACTTACCCTGGGAGGATTTGATCCCCAAATTGCTAGTTAAATTCCATACTTTGTCCAGAATCTTAAACAAGTTTGCAGAAGTATTTGGAGGGTCATAAATCATCCCTGACCCTCATATTCAAGTCTTAATATCATTCATATACCCTCACAGAATATTTGGGAGCATTTAGGTCAATTCAGAGACCTAGACATCAAAACTAGTCAAAGGTCGAAATTGGGGAAAAAGTGAAAAATTGGTCATTTTAATAAAAATTTAAAAAAGGGAAAATACAAGTAGGCTACCTAAGATGGTGATTTATGTGTTAGTCAATGTATCCCCAAGATAGTAATTTAGAATTCTTAATACTGGTTATTTTTACAGGGTTTAATAAGTGTTGACACAAAATGAACCAAGAAACATATTTCCCCTTTCAAAATAGAGTAGCGATTAAAATCATTAGTCTCGTAGCTTTTACAAAAATAAATTCATTTTTTTTAATCCAAATCTAATCCTTTTCAGATTCTATACTTTTTCTATTAGAGTGCTTAGATTTATGTTTCCCTTCTTATCACTCTGAAAGTTGAGCTAAGCTTCATTAAATAAAAAATTAGACAAGTAAAACAATAACCAAAATTGCAAAGCAAAATCATGATAAGGTTGAAACCAACTAGCTTGAAAAAATGAAATAAAACAATAGAAAAGACAAAAGGGAAAAAAAAAACAATTATTTATGTACAAAGGTTTCCCTACTCCTAAGAAAAGTATTGTTTGAGTGCTAGGCCGTTGACGGGGAGGTTTTCCTTCTCCCCTTGTAAATCTTGTAACTTATATGTTCCTAGGCCAAGATTTTCCACAACTTGATAAGGGCCAAGCTATAAATGTTTGAACTTGGTATGCTTTCTTTTTTCCTCATGAGGATGATCCCATTTTAGAACTAGATGTCCTACATCAAAAGTTTTATTTCCCGACTTCCGATTATCAAACAATTTTTTTACAATATCTTGGTGACATTTGAACTTATCCCTAGATTTTTGCCTCACTTCTTCAAGTTTCAGCAGGGTATTAATGTGTGACTACGTGATTTCACTATTTGACCCTCGGGATGCTTGTGCTAATTGTAAAGTGTTGAGATATTGTAACTTCAAATAATATTATATTTGTAATTTATTATTCTGGAGATGTTTCATTCCTCCTTGAAGATCTTATTGTATATCCGGAGATGTTTATTCCTCCGTCGGAATGTGGTAACTTGGGTTATTAGACTTCCCTAGTGGGGGTCGGCCCTGTATGTGTTATGTGGGTCAAAGGGTTATTAGACCACCCTAGAGGGGTTGGCCCAGTCAGTTGTAGTGGGGTATTTAACCCACTGGTTAAATACAAGCCTACATGATTTGTGTAAAAGACAAGTCGGAGTAGTGTATAAATAGAGGAGGTGTATTCCTCATTTGACACACACTCACTCACTTGAGAGTAGCGCACTTGTGGAGGAGAGGTATACTATGGAGAATGATGAGCTTATGCTCAGGGTTACTTCTTTGTATATTGTTGGTCATCTATATTGAGGAATCTTTACTCGGTTTTCTACCCCATGAGGGTTTCCCAGGATAAAATTGTGTCTCTTTTGTTTATGCTGTGCTTGTTGTTTCTTCAGTGATCCTGTATATGCTATTATTGTGAAATGGAATGCAATTCTTCTATTTTCTGTATTAGCATATTAAATATTAACATCGTATCAGAGCTAACCTGAAGGAACGCAATGTATGGCACTTACGACACTTGCTTTACTTACGACAATTTGAAGGTTAGGGTTTTATATAGCAAAAAACAGTCATCGTGGAACTTTCACCATAAATCCATTTTGGAAAAGGTTCAGGATCTGAAACCTTTATAGGTAGTATATAACATCTCCAGGTATCTTGTGTCCAAAGAGAACCCTCAGATTCGTTGTACTTTGTAAGTTATGATCAGTACAAGTTAGGGTTTCTGCCTCTTCCAGGTCTCAGTCAAAATTAGGTGACCTAGGAAAAAAGGTCATAACTTGGGCTAGGAAACTCCAAATGAAATTTCATAAAATGTGACAGGTAGTACACAGATGGTACTATTTTAGGAATCTTTTTCAGAGGCCGAAGTTGAACCAGTGACATGTGGCACGTCGTACGATTTCGCTCTCCTATTTTATCCCATAAACAGGTCACGTTGCGACACTTGGAATAACTTGGGCTAGGAAGCTCCAAATGAAATTTTGTAAAAAGTGATAGGTAGTACACAGAATGTACTATCTCAGGAAATGTTTTCAGAGGCCGAAGTTGAACCAGTGACACGTGGCATGCCGTACAAGTTCGCTCACCTTTTTTTATCTCATAAACAGGTCACGTTGCGACACTTAGAATAACTCTCTCTCAGAAAATCCAATTGAGGTTAGACCTATCAGGATGGAAAGATGACAAGTCAGGCTACCACAGAAAAAATTTCAGACCCTGTGGAGTGAAAATTTCAGAGTTACAGCAGAAACAATCAGGTACATATTTCTGTCAAAACATAATTATGTTTGGAGCACCTTCATTCATGGCTTCCGAAATTTAGGGTTTCGGAGAAAGTTAGAATTTTTGGAATCGAAATCCATGACTGAATGCTACTCAAGAAAATCTAAATTTAGAGACCAAGATCGAATTTTTTGGTTGGGTATAAGACCGGGCTTGATCAAACCTCATTTCGGGATTTTCATCGAAAAGATCGAAAATTAGGGCTTCAGCAAAAGTTGGAATTTTTGAATTCTGTAACCATGGCTGTAATCTCCTCAGAAAAATAAGAGTTTAGAGCCTTGGATCGAACCTTTTGATTGGACATAAGGGTGGGCATCATCAAACCCTAGTTTGGGTTCATGTCCAGAAGATCCAGAAGTTTCGAAGGCAATTTTGAGGGGTCAAATTTTGGAGATTTCAAAATTGAAGTATGCTAGCAAGACACATCCTTCGATCCATTCAGAAGTGTGAAAGTCAAAGATTGAATTTTTAGGGTTTCTCTAGCAAACCCTAATCAAGCTCCAGATCAAGTTTCAGGGGGAGTTGAGGCTAAGGCCTTACATAAGAAGACTACAAGAAGTCTCGATAGGTATGACTTAAGGAGGTTCAGGTATGTCTTGAAATCTGATTCTTGATTAAGTTCATGATGTGTTTGTCTTCATATTATTTATTAGTACAATCTTGATTAATGTTAGAATTGTCTTATCACCCTAGTAACAGTATGAATGCATGTGAATGATCGAAGACATTCATTGATTAGGGCTATATGATTGTACTAACTCATTATGGTGTTGTGTGAGGTTGATGTTGTCTGCGAACAAGATATAGGTACATCACAAAAGACAAATCAAGTTCCATGACCATGACAACATGAAGACAAAGACTCATCCATAATCTTTGTTCTACTTACGAGGTATGTATGACTTTGTTATATTATGCTTAACCTATGAGACATGTAGGTTCTAGCTCAGGATCTCTAAATCATTGAAGAGATTGTTTAGGTATGTTGTACATAACTAAGCAGGTATACTAATCCAAGTATGTTTTCTTATGTCAAGTTAGAATCTTACCTTGTGTTAGGATCCCTTATATAATTATACTTGGTATGATTGGTTATGCTTATTCATAAAGTTAGTAATCAAGGGTTTATGCATATTATGTCTCTTGTCTTGATGATTTAATTAACCAGAAGAGTACTATGATCAAACAAGAATATGCATGAGTAAAAGAAGACTTCCTTGAAACCATGAATACTAATGATCATGACTATACATATTCAAGATTATTTAGAATTAGAATGTTTTGAGAATATACTAATGAATGTATGTTTGTGTATGAGATCATGAGGATGACACTAGTGCACACTTGAGCATGTAGAGTGGTACAGAATGAATAGAAGTTCAAAAGACATATAGAAGATCAAGCGGGAGGAAACCACACAAACATAAAAGATAAGTATTTGAGTTGTTATTTGAAATAGTAAATGATATTGCTTGTATGCATATTTGTATTCCTAGAATATATCATGCTGAGTGTAAACATTCATAGAGCATTGAACAGTATACTACTAATATGCATATGATTGGTAAGTTGGACAAACATTCCATTGTTGCTTGTATAGAATGAAACCTCTTTGCTGACATGCTGAGAGCTGTGCACACTCTCGATAGTATGTTTTGGTAGAGATGGAAGGCATCTAGATAGCCACTGTATGCATACAAGATATGGGAAAGTGTTGTGCCAAAGTATTGGTCAAAATAGTTGCATAACTATGTAAATGATATCTATATGCATAATAGGTTATTATGTCAATATGATTTGATGATTATGAAGTATTACTAATCATGTACTTAATTTTGAATTGTAGGAAAGATCATGATGAATGATGAACACTGAACAAGCGATGGATGTTCAACAAAAGATTTACAAATCAAACACACTATAGAAGGCTTGTCGCTAGAAGATTCTCTTAGAAAGAGGAAGAGAATCATGATGAGATGTTTGCTCCAAGTGGCTAGATAAGACCATTCTCTTAACGGTGTAATTAAAGAAGAAGTGTGAATCAGGTTCTGTATGGGTTCCCAGGATCGATAATCAATTGATGAGCTTAATGATCACCATGGGTGATGTGGATCTCAACCTTTGCTACAAGGTTGAATATGGTTTCTCTACACAGATGTTGATTGGGCAGAAATTGTATCAGATAGAAAGAGCACATCGAGAGGATTTTACTGTCTGGGATCAGCCATGATCTCATGGTTTAGAAGGAAGCAATCTAGTGTGGCTCTCAGCACAAGCGGAATATATGGCTGCTTGCTCTGCTAGTTGTGAGGTGGTATGGCTTTAGAATGGACCCAACTGTGATCCTATGTGACAAACAGAGTTGTACCAAAATGGCAGAGAATCCAGTATTCCATCATAAGTCAAAGCACATAGAGATCTGACATTTCTATATACAAGATATGGTGCAGAAAAGAATTAAAGTTCGAATTTGTAACAAGTTACTGATGTACTAACCAAACCCCTACCTCAAGTAAATTTTTCCGAGACAAACTTAAAATAGTTCAGAAGGACCCTCCTCGAAAGGGGGAGCGATGTGGTCACTTATGATGAGATTTCCCGCATCGACAGTGAGGTCGATGATGTGGATACCTATATTGGTGATGCCGATAGAGAGGTTGGTGGATGGTCCTTAGACAGGGTCTAAGGTGACAAGGGGATTGCATCATCCTTGAACACATGTTCTAAAATAGATCCGTAGACGTATGTCTTCGAGAATTAATTCCTTGGTGGACATGAGGGGATTGGATCATCCTTGGACTTTAGTCCTAAAGAGAGCCATAGACATATGTCTTCGAGAATGAAGTCCTTGGTGGACATGAGGGGATTGGATCATCCGTGGAATTCAATCCTAAAGAGAGCCGTAGACGTATGTCTTCGAGAATGAAGTCCTTGGTGGACATGAGGGGATTGGATCATCCCTGGACTTCAGTCCTAAAGAGAGCCGTAGACATATGTCTTCGAGAATGAAGTCCTTGGTGGACATGAGGGGATTGGATCATCCCTGGACTTCACTCCTAAAGAGAGCCATAGACGTATGTCTTCGAGAATGAAGACCTTGGTGGACATGTGAGGATTGAATCATCCTTGGATTTCAGTCCTAAAGTGAGCCGTAGACTGGGTCTCCGAGAATGTAGTCCTGAATGAACATGTAGGGGATTGTATCTTCCTTGGACTTTGGTCCCAGAATTGATCCATAGACTGATGTCTCCGAGAATTGAATATAGGACTGCATCGTCCCTGGACCTCGGTTCAAAATGTACATGATGGGATTGCATCGTCCCTAGACATGAGACTTGTCTTAAAGTTATAAGGACTGACCATCCTGGAACTTGATCGGGATTGCATCGCCCCTAGACATGAGACTTGTCTTAAAGTGATAAGGACTGATCATCCTGGAACTTGATCGGGATTGCATCGTCCCTAGACATGAGACTTGTCTTAAAAGTGATAAGGACTGATCATCCTGGAACTTGATCGGGATTGCATCATCCCTAGACATGAGACTTGTCTTAAAGGTACGTGTGAGGACTGCATCATCCATGAACTGGGTTCAAAATGTACGTGATGGGATTGCATCGTCCCTAGACATGAGACTTGTCTTAAAGTGATAAGGACTAATCATCCTGTAAGTAGATTGGGATTGCATCATCCCTAGACATGGTGAGGTGTCTTAAAGTGATAAGGACTAATCATCCTGTAAGTAGATTGGGATTGCATCGTTCCTAGACATGGTGAGGTGTCTTAAATTGATAAGGACTAATCATCCTATAAGTATATTGGGATTGCATCGTCCCTAGACATGGTGAGGTGTCTTAAAGTGATAAGGACTAATCATCCTGTAAGTAGATTGGGATTGCATCGTCCCTAGACATGGTGAGGCGTCTTAAAGTGATAAGGACTAATCATCCTGTAAGTAGATTGGGATTGCATCGTCCCTAGACATGGTGAGGTGTCTTAAAGTGATAAGGACTAATCATCCTGTAAGTAGATTGGGATTGCATCGTCCCTAGACATGGTGAGGTGTATTAAAGTGATAAGGACTAATCATCCTATAAGTAGATAGGGATTGCATTGTCCCTAGACATGGTGAGGTGTCTTAAAGTGATAAGGACTAATCATCCTGTAAGTTGATTTGGGATTGCATCATCCCTAGACATGGTGAGGTGTCTTAAAAGGATAAGGATTGATCATCTTGTAAGTTGATCTGGATTGCATCATCCATAGACATGAGAGATGTCTTAAACTGAGAGGGACTAGTCATCCCGTAAGAGGATCAGGATTGTATCATCCTTGGACCTATGTCCTAAAGTGAGAGGGATTGATCATCCCATAATAGGATCTTGTGTGTTGCAAAGTATGCTGCTATGTATTGATGATAGATGTATTAGTGAGAATACATGCTTTTGATGATAGATGTATTAGTGAGAATACATGCTTTTGATGATAGATGTATTAGTGAGAATACATGTTTTTTTGATGATATATGTATTAGTAAGAATACATGTTTGTTGAGCCCAGAATTGGCCCTTTTTAGTCATCATTATTCATCTTTCCTGTCCCTGTCCTACACTATTTATCATGGCAATCAAACCTATTGTTCTTACCTTATCTCCCAAATTACCAAGGTATGGCTGATTATTGTTTTATTTTATTAATGCTTATGATGGTGATAATTAAAGCTGTGCATCTCTCAAATTGTGCTAACATGTTGCGATTTATGAAGGTAGTTGAGACAAATGGATTGCAGGAAGATCGGGGCTGAACAATTCATAAAGAAAGGGATGTTCGTTCCTTGTAGAAGGTTCCTTGGGGCTCGAATCATCAATCAAGGCACAGTTGTGACAGGGCAGCTGTAACAGAATTTTCTATCTTAAGTATGTTGCTGCTCGAGTCTAGCTGTGAGCTGGAAGGACCGCCACTCCTGGGGCAATTAATAACTCTCTCATATTTTGATATTTCTGTTCTGCCACGCATTGTAACAGCTAGATTATTTAGGGTGCCTGAAGATCAGAGATCTTCATGGCTGCCCAATTATGGGAATAGATGTTACGATTTGTATGTATAAATAGGGTGAGTTGCCTCGACTCAGGGGTTGAACAACAAACAATTAATTCATTTTGTATTAGCAGCCGAGCAAAACTGTGTACTCATTCTTCTGTTAATATAAGGGGTTACTTCTGAGCTAAAGAGGGTGTTGTTCAACCAGCATCTCTGTGTGAAGACTGGGCCCGTCTTCCACAGAGATTGCTGAGTTAAAATAGGATTTTATCTTTCTTGTTGTGTGATGCTTTGTTCTTTCCTTTGTACGCAGCAACAATATTTATTGTGTGGGTTTCTCAGTAAAAGATTACATTTCTGTGAGATTGGTGAATGGTGTAGAATAACAGTCGACTGAGTCAGGGTTGCTTTATGCATTTCAATTTCTGTTCACACTGCCGTGTTCATCTTACAGTTGAGACGTGATCCCAGGGGCTCTTACAATTTAGCTTTCCTGTTATGTGTTGATTGATTTCCATTTCTGCAATTCAATTTCTCAGAACAGTTGCTTCAATCCTTTTCATTTGAAATTCTAGAGTAATGTTCAGTTTATGCTTTATGATTCCCAGATTGATTAGATCAGACAAGTGATTGTTTTAGAATGCGAATGAGATTTCCTTTGTGCAATTGTTGATTAGATCTGATACCATTTCTTATTGATGCATAATAGAAAAGAATTGTAGTATAGCAGTTAGAAGGCAATTGGGATTGCATAGATTCTTGGGATGAACATGGATGATAGAAGATAAAAGTATTCACTTCTAATGGTTTTGTGTTTAAGCATATATTGTGCACTTATCCTTTGAAATAAAAAGACTTTCTCGGGTTGACAATAAATTTCATATGCTCTGTGTGTTTGGTAGTAATTTATCTGCATATAGAGTGCTTGACATTTTGGCGTCGTTACCGGGGAAGGATAAAAATTAAACACTAGTCATTAGTTGCATATGATAATCGCTTTTAGACAGTATTTTTGTTTGTTTTTGAAATGATCTGCTTCGCATGAATACGAGGAGGGTAAAACACGATCACCTCCCAACCCCCAAAACCCCACAAATTACTAACAGTGCAGGTGGTTCGGGTCATGGTCAAGGTCCACCGTTGGGTAGAAGAACATTCATCGACGACCTTGTTGACAGAACTGATTCAGCTGTCAGAGCTCGTCAACGGGAGACTCCTAACAGAAGAGGCCCTGCTAATCCTGCAGCGCCAGCATCAGGATCCACAGTGGAAGATACAGGAGCAGCCGTGATTCCTGCATATACCCCTGCTAAAGAAAGAACGGCTGATTCAGCTGTTACAATTGAAGAGTACACAGCTGTTACAATTGAAGAATACGCAACTGTCACAACTGAAGAATACGTAGCTGTTACAACTGAGGTAAGGAATGCAGGAATGAACGAAGAAGAGGATACATAAGAAAAGATGAATAACAGACATGAGAACGAAGAGGAAGAAGCAGTGGTACAATACCATCATGAAAATGATTCCCTGCCAGAAGAAACTATGGCTACATTGCAATTCCCAATACAGCATCTAGAAGGGACAACTTCTATGAAAAACATCTCACCGTTGGTGTTGCCTCGCTTCCATTTCAGGGTGGCAGAAGATCCAGACGAATTCCTTTTTGAATTCGATATCCTCTGTCGCAGCTATGATTATGTCACAGATGCCCAAAAGCTGAAGCTTTTTCTTGCCACCCTGAAGGACAATGCATTACGATGGTTCATGAGCCTTGGGGGAGGAACTGTTGCTAATTGGAATAAGATGAAGCAAGTGTTCCTGGAAAAATATCAAGAATATTGCAACACCAGGGACAAAAGGGAGGAGTTATTCAAGATGGTATAGAAGGAGGATGAAAGTTTGGAGGATTTTGTAGAGAGGCTGCTGTACAATGTGCAGAGAGCTGGGCAGACGAACATGGGACTAGATGTGCTCAAGATAATCCTGCTTCGAGGGATCAGGGACGATTGTTTAGACATGTTAAATTTGCTAGGAAAGGGAGATATTTCTAAAGAACCTTTTGAGACAATTGTGGAGTTATGTAAGAGATACTCCAGGGGATCTTCTAGGCATAACAAGCAGAACAAACGAGATAAGCTGGAACGTGATGTCTTCGACAGAACTCAGAAGTCATCCAATGGGGGAGCTACACGTGTGGAGATAGGAAATATTCTTGAAAATTTTAAAACATAAATGATGAGCTCTATCTCTTCAGAGATTGATGTCTTGAAGGCCAAGCAAAGACAGGCAGTAGAGGATCTCACACTAGGTGTGTTCTGTCTCCGATGTAGAAAGACTCATCCACTGAAAGAATTCCCTCTTGACAAAATGCAAGTGTGTCAGCTGTGCGAGCTGAACCATGATATGAAAGAATGTCCCACACTTCCCCAAGTGAAGGTTGTTCTGCAGGCATCAACCCCAGAAGTGGAATCAGCCTACTTCATTGCACAGAAGAAACCTTGGCATCCTCGAAATCAAGGTATGTCTCCCGATTCATTTCCATTTTTGAATAATTTGAATAATTGGAATACTAATATGCAAAATGTGAATACACAATTCCCTTCAAATTATGCTCAGTGGAATTCTCCTCAACCTGCGATGCAAGGTTATAACTCATGGAGTCCTTGGACACAACAACCACATCAACCTACGTCATGGTCTTCTGGATGGAGGAACTTCCATCCTGGGAACCAGTTTCCTCAACCACCTCCACCTCAACAGTTACCGTATTCTCCTCCATATCCTCAATTTCATCAATATCCTCAATACCCACCTCAGCAGTCGCAGCTGCAGCTGCAAAATAATCTTGTTCCTAATATACCAATATGGCCTCAGCTGCCTGCCCAACCTAACCCTAACCCAAATAATAAAACAGTCCAGCAATTGGAGGTTCTCAATATGTCGGCCTACTCTCTCTCCCCTGTACCTTGTAATGATATTCGCCTACGGTCTGGGAAGATAATAGAACGTGTAATTTCAGAAAATATTCCACCGTTTGTGCATGACAAAGAAGAGAGTTCCCAGCATCCATTTGATCCGGTTCCTATCACTGAAGGTGCTGAGCATCCCTCAGATGGGACGGCTGAAACATTAAACGATAAATCAGATAATACGCAGCCTACCCAGCTGGTAAGGCAACCACCATATCCTGAGAGACTGATGCTGCCAAAAATAGGGGGGCAACCTCAGTTCAATCTCCTAGGAGAATTGAAGAACCTTTATGTTAAGATCCCCCTTTTGCAAGCTCTTCAAGACGTACCTATTTATGCTAGAACTGTTCGGGACCTGTGCACTAAAAGACCGGGAAGGAATCCCAGAGATCCCCCCACTGTTCATGTCATAGGGAATTTATCTGCTTTAATGATTGGAAAAACCCCTATAACCAAGTATGATGACCCTGGCAATCCTACTGTCACTGTACACATAAGACAAACGCAGATACCCAACGTACTAGTAGATTTAGGAGCAGCGATCAATGTTATAACAATGGAGACTGTAAAGAAGCTCGAATTCACCAATATTAGTCCGACCCCTACCATTTTAGAATTGGTAGACAGATCCACCATCAGACCCGAAGGGATTTTGGATGACCTTGTCATTTCAGTAGACTCATGGGAATACCCTGCCAACTTTCTGGTATTACAACCAAAATCACAACTGGGGGGACACCCATTAATCTTGGGGAGGCCTTGGTTGGCTACAGCTGATGCTTGCATCAGCTATCGATCGGGATCTATGACTATATCTGATGGTATGGAAACCAAAAACCTCACCCTGTATCCTCCAGCACAGCCGAGTCTAGAAACTGAAACTTCCCTTTGGATAGAACAGGAAGAGGAGGAGGATGTTCAGCCATTATTAACAATAGGGAAGGCACTAAACTTCAAAAACGAAACAGAAGACGATGCCATTAATAATTTCATTAGAGAACTTGCTTCAGTAGATAAAGAAGTTTATCAACTCCTGAACAGTACCCTTGGTAAGGAAGAACAAGAACAACTTACGGAGGAAGCACTAGTCAATGACACAAACATAATCCCAGTTTTGAAAAACTCGAGAAGCATTCCTATTGAGGTAGAGCCTGGAAGAACTTTGAACATCAACCCTGGTCTCTCCTCAGAAGAACAGATGCGCCTAACCAATCTCTTGAAGGAACGTAAGGGGGCATTCGCCTGGGAGTATACAGACATGAAGGGTATTCCTTCCAGTCTGTGCACTCATCATATTTATATTAAAAATGAATCCCGGCCTGTATGTCAACCCCAACGACGCATGAACCCCAATTTGAGGGATATAGTGAAGGAGGAAATCCAGAAACTTTTGGAAGCAGGATTTATCTATCCTATTTCAGATAGTGAGTGGGTTTCCCCACTTGTAATTGTGCCCAAGAAAAATGGTAAATGGAGAGTCTGTGTCGATTATAGGGAGCTGAACAAAGCTACACAAAAGGATCATTTTCCTCTGCCCTTTATTGACCAAGTACTTGATACCCTATCAGGGAAGAAGTTCTTCTCCTTCTTGGATGGGTTCAGTGGGTACAATCAAATTCAGATTGCTCAGGAGGATCAGGATAAGACCACCTTCACTTGCCCCTGGGGAACGTTTTCCTACAGGGTGCTTCCCTTTGGCTTGTGCAATGCACCTGCAACGTTCCAAAGAGTTGTGATTGGCATATTTTCTGAATTGGTTAATGATAGTATGGAAGTCTTTATGGATGATTTTACTCCCTATGGCAAGGATTTTGAGGAAGCACTGGAAAATTTAAAGAAAGTTTTAATTCGCTGTGAACAGGCTCGCCTCTCATTAAGCACTGAAAAATGCCATATGATGATGAGTGAGGGGGTGGTATTAGGACATTTCATCTCTACCGATGGTATTCAAGTGGATCCTTAAAAAATTAAGGTGATAAAAAATATACCGACTCCTTCAACTTAGAAAGAGGTGCGAAGTTTTCTGGGACATGCTGGATATTACAGGAGATTTATAGAAAACTTCTCCAAACTTGCTTCTCCTTTGTTTTCATTGTTAATGAAGGACGCACAGTTTGTGTGGAGTACAGCATGCCAGACGACATTTGATAAGCTTAAAGAGAAGCTGTCCACAGCCCCTATTCTAAGGGGACCTAATTGGACCATACCTTTCCACATTTCTTCAGATGCTTCTGATACTGCCATTGGAGCAGTACTAGGACAACAGGATGGTCAAGTACCTTATGCTATTTATTATGTTAGTAAAAACTTAGCCCCTGCTGAAATAAATTATACTGTTACTGAAAAAGAATTCCTTGCTATTGTTTATTCTATTAATAAGTTTCGGCATTACATTACTGGGTATCCTACATTTGTGCACACTGACCACTCTGCCATTAAGTATTTAATGAACAAACCTGTCACTAATGCCAGAGTAACCAGGTGGCTTTTATTATTACAAGAATTTGATATTACTATTATAGATAAACCTGGAAAAGAAAATGTTGTTGCTGATTTTTTATCACGATTTACTAACAGTGATGACAGTTCACCTATTGAGGATGCTTTCCCGGATGAACATTTATTCGCACTCTCAGCTCATTCACCCTGGTATGCAGACGTTGCTAATTATTTGGTTGCAGGAAAGCTTTCGCCCCATATGTCTAAACGAGAGAAAAGAAAAATTATTCAGCAAAGTGCCAGGTATTGTTGGCTCAAGGGCCATCTCTTTTACATAGGACCTGATCTTGAGATTAGAAGATGTGTAAGGGAATATGAGATCTTTCATATACTGAAGGCCTGTCATGATGAACCTTGCGGAGGACATTTTGCAGACAAAAGAACAGGGCATAAGGCGCTGCGGATGGGCTATTATTGGCCGACACTGTTCAGAGATGCTAAAAGATATGTTCAGTCCTGTGACAGCTGCCAAAGGATGGGCCAACCTAATAAGACAGATCGGATGCCTTTACAGCCCCAAGTGGTACTAGAACCGTTTGATAGATCGGCATTGGACTTTGTTGGCCCTATCAACCCTCCTTCCAGACAGAAGGTTTACATTCTGGTGTGTACAGATTACATGACCAAGTGGGTAGAAGCTGTAGCTTTGGCTAAGGCTAATGACCAGGCGGTGATTGATTTTCTGTACAGTGAAGTTTTTATCCGCTTTGGGGTACCAAAGGAAGTAGTTACCGATGGGGGACTGCAATTCATCTCACACCAATTTGAATCCTTGCTCCGGAAGTATCATGTGCAACACAGGATAGCTTCACCTTATCATCCCCAGGCCAATGGTCAAGTGGAAAGTACTAATAAAGTTATTGAAGCAATTCTTACTAAAATAGTTAAAATCCATCGAAGGGATTGGGTTGATAGGCTTCCAGAAGCACTGTGGGCATATCGCACAACTTGGCGCAACACCACGGGGTTTTCTCCCTATGATCTGGTGTATGGAAAGAGTGCCATCTTTCCAATTGAATTTGAGATCAAGACCCTAAAAACAACCATTGAAATGAATCTGGATGTAACAGAAGCCCAAAAGAGAAGATTGAATCAATTAAATGAATTGGATGAGAAACGGTTAGCTGCAGTAGACCAGACTGTGCTGCTTCACCAACAGAGATCTAACTGGCATGGCCGATTCATCAAAAAGAAAATCTTCCGTGAAGGAGACTGGGCACTATTATACGACTCCAGATTCAAGAAGGATTTTCAAGGAAAATTACGCACAAGATGGCTGGGTCCATATTTGGTCGACAGGGTATTTGACAACGGCACTGTTCGCCTGGTGACCATTGATGAAAATCGTATACCATTACTTGCTAACGGCCACAGACTGCGACTGTATCGTAAGCCCATTTCGAAAGATGCATTCATTTCACAAATTGCTGCCGATCTTGACTATCAATTGGCACCAGAGCAGGAACTTTTCTCTACCTTTGCCAAACCTTAAACTGAAAATTGTATTTGCTGTACATAAATAATTTCTTGCTGTAGCGTATAGTTGTTGTTTTTTTTTTCCTTTTCTCTTTGCATTTGATCTCTTTGCTTGCTGTCGTCTTTCAAAAAAAAAAAAAAAATTTCAGGGAAGCGTCAAGAGAACGACCAGTTTGGGCCCGTTAGACGAAAATCTCCCTGTGCCGTCCTTGCTTTAAAACAAAAAATAAAAAAATCCCGCAGCTGCGACATATTTTCCGGCAGCTGCAACATATTTTCCGGCAGCTGTATATCCTTTTCCGGCAACCACATTATCCTTTTCCCTAGCAGTCGCAAAATCCTTTTTTCCACTTGCCGTCAATCATTTCCGGTGGCTGCGACATTAGCGGCTGCAACGTTGGTGACTGCGACGTCGGTGGCTGCGACATCAGTGGCTGCAACATCGGCAGCTGCAACGTCGGCGGCTGCAACATTGGCGGCTGCAACATCGGTGGCTGCCACCTCATCTTCCCACGGTTGCCACCTCACTTACCAGCTATTGCCACTTCACTTCATTTCCCCGCGGCTGCCACTTCATTTCCCCGCGGCTGCCATCTCATTTCCCAGCAACTGCCACCTCATTTTCAGCAGCCGTAGTATTCTTTTTTTCCCGTCGGTCGTCAATCCATCGGCTACAACATAGGCGGCTGCAACATTCACCGTTATTGTTTTCCGTCGACCTTAAAATATTTTCTCCCGTCAGCTGTAAATCATCCCCGTCAGCCGCGACTTCAATCCAGCGGCTGCAACATCACGTCACAACACTGCAACAACTCTTCCCGCCAGCTGTAATCTTTCCCGCCACCGTAAAACTTTTAAATTTTTTTTCCGGCTGCCGTGAATTATTTTTCAGTGGCCGCAACTTCTTTCCCGGTGGCTGCAACATATTTTTTTTGACGAATGCAACATCTTTTTCGTCGGCCGTGCTATCATTCTTTTTGGCAACTTGCAGTGGTAACTCCCGTGTTAACAGAAGAATTGTTTCAAACATGCTAATCATGGTGCTGATTCACCTCAGTCGTGCCGGCGAATTCATCATTCCGACACCGAGGAAGCGACGGGTTGTGTTTCACCGGCGGAAGAACTTATTGTCTTATCCGAGTCATCATGATCACACATCCGACTGTGCATGAATTCAGCTCCGTGACGTCATCAACTGCATGCTCCACCATTTTCCGCAGCTTCCCGACGCACAGTTTTATGAGGTATGGCTTTCATTTATCACGTGATTAAGCATTGATATCATTTAAACGATATTGGTCGTACCTTCACTCGTACCACCATTATACCCGATTAAACCTTTCCCTCATACGACGTAAACGCTAATAACTGCCACCTTCCCCAATTCGGCATGAAAATTTCAAACACTGTTCTGTGCTCAACTTTCCAAATTTGGTCATTCTCTCAACATCTCCGCTCAGCGATTCGTGCATCCTCTGTGCTGCAACTTCCATTCTGGGATCCGGTAATCTGTGGAATAATAGTTTCAGTTTGCAGCCAGAACCATGGGCATTCTAGTTCACGATGAACCTTTCAATACCCGGGAACTCAGATGGAATCCACAAGTTCTTGCTATTTTTCAAGCTGCTGGCTGGCTCGAGTTCTTTGAGCGATTGGACGAATTCGATCGGGACGCAGCCCTGCAATTTGCCTTAAATCTTACCAAAACTCACTCCACGGTGTGGGGGCTGTGTATAGACGTCTCCGAGGTCATTATATCCGAGGTTACAGCCATCCCGATGGTGGGAAAACCTTGGTTTAACCGTCGAGTCCCTGCAACGGTTGCACGAGAACAATTTTTACTTCCAGGGGAGCAAGTTGAAGCATCCAGGAGAGGGATTGCACTGAACTCACTGCCGCAGCCATGGGACCAGGTTGCTGTCTTCCTCAAGAAATACATTACCTGCGAAGGTAGATACCAAACTGTGTATAACTCTGAACTTCCTTTGCTTTCTCATCTCTGCCATGGCATTTTGTTGAACATTCCATTTTATTTATTGCATGACTTGCGTCATATGGCAACATTTGTTCAGTCTGCGAAGCACCCACTGTCCTCTCTCACCCACCATGGCCTTATCAAGTTAATTATTGTAAGAACCCTTGCCCAACATAATATAACTTGGGAACAATTTATAACCCGACCACAACAACCTGTTCCCTTGAGGGTCATCCCATTGCAGCAATTACAGGTTCCACCACAATAGGAGGACCGGAGTTCCTTTAGTGAAGTTGGGGGGAGGGATGAAATGGGAGAAGAACAGCAATCGGGGGCACAGGAAGGACCATCCGGGGTGGGTAAAACCACAGAGGAAGAACAACCAGGGGCACAGTCAGAGCCATTCAAGGTAGATGAATCCCCAGCACAAGCAGAACCAGTGGGGGATGACACTGCATTTGAAGGAGAGCAAGGGGAAGCACAAACAGAGCCATCAGGTGACAATGTAGATGAAACCTTCATGGAAAACCTAGATAACAGGACAGCTCCAACAGCAAAAGGTGAAATTGGAGCAGCATCAAATGCTGCGACAATGGAACCTGAAGATGACGGAGCTAGGGCAATGGAAGAAGACATTGAGCTGGTTACAATTGAGTCTTCACCTGAGTGGGTAGGAGGAGGAGCTGTGATTGAAGAAGAACAGCATGAGGGGCAAGGAAATATTCCTTTGACTTCAGTTTTGCCCCCCTATATTCCAGCTCCACAAGAGGAAACACCACAAAAAGAAAAATCACAAAAGAAAACGCCACAGAAAAGGAAGAGAGCCACCAATGAATTTGATCTAATAGCACCAATCAGAAGGAAACGAACTCGATCAATCACAGCAGCAGAGGCAGCTAGGAAAAGATGGGCAACCTCAGAGACACAGGTTGAGCCCCCAATCCTTACACCAAGACCGATGGATGCTCCACAAAGGCCAGTGGAGGAAGAACCTGGAATTGAAGGACTTTTGTATGAGAATGCAATGCTGAAAGAGGACCTCCAAGCACTTAGAAGGGAGCTGGAAACTTGGAAGGAAACCTGCAGAAAGCAGGGTGAAAGAAAAATGTACACACTAATAGAGGCTGCAGACCAAGTGGAGGAATCAGTTTCTGCTGGAGCTGGAGAGAAGGATGAGCGAATACTCTGCCCCACCTGTGGAGAAATCTTTGAGGAAGCAGGCCATAAAATTCTACTTAGCACGTATTCAGCACAACAGCCTGTAGCCACAGTAGGGAAAGCAGTGGAAAAAGAAGGTGCTGTCACACAAGAACCAGCACTTTTAAACATCCTTGCTGCAGCTGCCACTTCCCATGATGCAAAAATTGTGGAACAAGTAGAAGAAGAACATGGGATGGAGGATGCCCTGGAGATTAATAAGGAATGTATGGTAACCCCAGAATGTTTCCACGATACAGAGATTATAGAGCAGATGGGAGAAGAACTTGGAATGAAGGATGAGCTGGAGCTTCTAAAGGAATATGATGAAACCCCAGAATGCTCCCAGGACACAGAAATTTTAGAAGAAGAAATACAAAGGCAGGACAGTGATGAATTGGAACAGGAAGATGCAACACAAGAACTAGCAAACCTGAATATACTTGTCCAATCTGCCAAACAGATGGGGGAAGAACCTGGAACAGAGGAGATTCTGGAGTTTAATGATGAACTCTGGGTTGTAACCCCAGAGGACTCCCATGACACAGAACTCATAGAAGAGGAGTTGCAGCAAAGGAAGGATGAAGAGGCAAGCCAGGATGTTGCTACACAAGAACCAACACCCTTGGAAGCTGCAGCAAGAACTCCTGAATTGCAGTTGGAAGATAACCTGGGAGTGGATATCATTCCTGATATACAGTGGAGTGAAGATGAACAGGTACAGACACCATGCTCAGGTGACACCGAAATCTTGGAGGAAGGGTTGCACGAAGAGAAGGAGATCCTATCTCAGCAGTAGAAGGACAAAGAAGACGCTGTTACACAAGAACCAGTGTCTCCAAAATCAATAAAGGTAGCTGCTGAAGAAGGTTTAAAGGATGTTGCTGTTACACAAGAACCAGCAACTCTCCTGTTAAAATTAGATGCGCTGGAAGACACTGTCCCACAAGAACCATTGCTTCCACCTCCTAGAGATGTCATTGAGTTGGATTCAGATTGAGGATTTCTTTTCAACTCCCCCAGGCATAGCATAATGAGACTGCAGGAAGATTCCCACTACACCAAGTGCATTCCCAGATATCAGCAAGTAGCAGTGGAAGGGAAACAGTGAGGTTGGAAGATGCTGGGTCACTCACAGAAGCCTTTCAAAAGATAGATGAGATGCCTGAGTTTCCTACATTCCTTCCTCTCTTCTGGATAGAGCTCAGTTCACGATTCAGATGCACGTTGTTGCATGAGGACATGCAACAGGGTAGTTGGGGGGAGATGTTGAGCCCAGAATTGGCCCTTTTTAGTCATCATTATTCATCTTTCCTGTCCCTGTCCTACACTATTTATCATGGCAATCAAACCTATTGTTCTTACCTTATCTCCCAAATTACCAAGGTATGGCTGATTATTGTTTTATTTTATTAATGCTTATGATGGTGATAATTAAAGCTGTGCATCTCTCAAATTGTGCTAACATGTTGCGATTTATGAAGGTAGTTGAGACAAATGGATTGTAGGAAGATCAGGGCTGAACAAGTCATAAAGAAAGGGATGTTCGTTCCTTGTAGAAGGTTCCTTGGGGCTCGAATCATCAATCAAGGCACAGTCGTGACAGGGCAGCTGTAACAGAATTTGCTATCTTAAGTATGGTGCTGCTCGAGTCTAGCTGTGAGCTGGAAGGACCGCCACTCCTGGGGCAATTAATAACTCTCTCATATTTGGATATTTCTATTCTGCCACGCATTGTAACAGCTAGATTATTTAGGGCGCCTGAAGATCAGAGATCTTCATGGCTGCCCAATTATGGGAATAGATGTTACGATTTGTATGTATAAATAAGGTGAGTTGACTCGACTCAGGGGTTGAACAACAAACAATTAATTCATTTTGTATTAGCAGCCGAGCAAAATTGTGTACTCATTCTTCTGTTAATATAAGGGGTTACTTCTGAGCTAAAGAGGGTGTTGTTCAACCAGCGTCTTTGTGTGAAGACTGGGCCCGTCTTCCACGGAGATTGCTGAGTTAAAATAGGATTTTATCTTTCTTGTTGTGTGATGCTTTGTTCTTTCCTTTGTACGCAGCAGCAATATTTATTGTGTGGGTTTCTCAGTAAAAGATTACATTTCTGTGAGATTGGTGAATGGTGTAGAATAACAGTCGACTGAGTCAGGGTTGCTTTATGCATTTCAATTTCTGTTCACACTGCTGTGTTCATCTTACAGTTGAGACGTGATCCCAGGGGCTCTTACAATTTAGCTTTCCTGTTATGTGTTGATTGATTTCCATTTCTGCAATTCAATTTCTCAGAACAGTTGCTTCAATCCTTTTCATTTGAAATTCTAGAGTAATGTTCAGTTTATGCTTTATGATTCCCAGATTGATTAGATCAGACAAGTGATTGTTTTAGAATGCGAATGAGATTTCCTTTGTGCAATTGTTGATTAGATCTGATACCATTTCTTATTGATGCATAATAGAAAAGAATTGTAGTATAGCAGTTAGAAGGCAATTGGGATTGCATAGATTCTTGGGATGAACATGGATGATAGAAGATAAAAGTATTCACTTCTAATGGTTTTGTGTTTAAGCATATATTGTGCACTTATCCTTTGAAATAAAAAGACTTTCTCGAGTTGACAATAAATTTCATATGCTCTGTGTGTTTGGTAGTAATTTATCTGCATATAGAGTGCTTGACAATGTTTTGATGATAGATGTATTGGTGTGGATACTAATACAGATGATCCATATGTTGTAGATCGAGATGATCCAAATGCTGTAGATCGAGATGATCCAGATGCTATAGATCGTGATGATCCAGATGCTGTAGATCGAGATAATCCAGATATTGTAGATCGAGATGATCCAGATGCTGAAGATCGAGATGATCCAGATGCTGTAGATCGAGATGATCCAGATGCTGTAGATCGAGATGATCCAGATGCTGTAGATCGTGATGATCCAAATGCTGTAGATCGAGATGTTCCGGATGCTGTAGATCGAGATGATCCAGATGCTGTAGATCGAGATGATCCCGATGCTGATGATCGTATGATGACGATGTTGATGATCGTGAGGATCCAGATGTTGATGTTGTTGTAACTGTTTGAGTGTTGCAGAAGATAAAGACTCAGTACTGAAGATGTTGATATTCCAGTATTGAAGATGTTCCAGTAACTGCTTGAGTTACTGATGATGCTGAGAAAGCTTCCAATGATTTATAGATGTATCATGTATGATGTTGATGACTCCTTTCTCGTGCAAATGTTGTTATAATATCCTTCTTGTTAAGGGGGAGTGTTGAGATATTGTAACTTCAAAGAATATTATATTTGTACTTTATTATTATGGAGATGTTTCATTCCTCCTTGAAGATCTTATTGTATATCCTGATATGTTTATTCCTCTGTCGGAATGTGGTAACTTGGGTTATTAGACTTCCCTAGTGGGGGTCGGCCCTGTATGTGTGATGTGGGTCAAAGGGTTATTAGACCACCCTAGAGGGGTCATCCCAGTCAGTTGTAGCGGGGTATTTAACCCACTGGTTAAATATGAGCCTACATGATTTGTGTAAAAGACAAGTCAGAGTAGTGTATAAATAGAGGAGGTGTATTCCTCATTTGACACACACTCACTCACTTGAGAGTGGCGCACTTGTGGAGGAGAGGTCTACTATGGAGAAGAAGGAGCTTATGCTCAGGGTTACATCTTTGTATATTGCTGGTCATCTATATTGAGGAATCTTTACTGGGTTTTCTACCCCATGAGGGTTTCCCAGGATAAATTTGTGTCTCTTGTGTTTATGTTGTGCTTGTTGTTTCTTCAGTGATCCTGTATATGCTATTATTGTGAAATGCAATGCAATGCTGCTATTTTCTGTCTTAGCATATTAAATATTAACATAAAGAAGGGAGTAGTATGTTTGGAGGAAGAATAGCCTCCTTCCCATAAACTAACGCGTAAGGAGAAACCCTTAAATAATTCTTTGGAGTGACCCTATCTACCCATAAAGCATTGGGAAGAGCTATGTGCCATTTTTTTCTGGTTCTCAATAACAGTTTTCTTCAATATTATTATTAGGTTTTTATTGGTAGATTCTGCTAACCCATTCCCTTGAGGAAAGTTCTAGGATATTTCAATACTCCATCCTTGTCCTACCTAGCATTATTTATTTTTTCTAGTTGTTGATGATGTCATTTTCCCCCCAGTGGTGTGCATATGTCATCCAGGATCCATCTACCACCTTCTGAGGCCTGCATGCATCATTTTAGGACCACTTCAATCAGTTCCCTATTTTATAGGAACCTACTTAGTGTTCTAGTGTAGTCCACCTGAGTTATCTAACTCTTGTGGGGGGTTAGAGCTCCGAATTCCACTGAGTCTAGCCTCATGCACCCTTTTCTGACTAGCATGCATGATAGACTCACTATTGTTCCCTCCTTAGTCAGTTAATTGATTGCGACTTCAGTTAGTTGAGTTTAGGTTCATTTCAATTGACTTTGAGTCTTCCGGAGCACTCCAATGGTGATAATCCCTATGCTAGACCAAGTGAGGTTCGGATTGTCCTACATGATTCAAATTATCTCCATTGTAAAATCATTGTTTATTTTACAGATTATTGGAACATCTGACATTATTCTGCTCCTATCTGAGTTCTACTGCATTATTATTCTTTTGCTCTTTTTTACTGCAGTTTTCACTCTTATTCAAATTTTCTGCTCATTCTTTCTTTGTGAGGTATCCATCGGATCTTATATCTACTATGACATATAATTTCACATGTTATCAGAACATTTTGAGCGGATAGGTTGAGCAGTTGCTTTCGGTAGTGCACCAGAAGACTCTAGATTTCCACAACAAATCCTGGTGCCATTGCATTGAATTCATTGGAGAAATCCAATGAGGTTTAGATAGGTGTGAAGGATCCGGATAAAAGTGCCTGCTTTCCTAAAGAAATGCTTAGTAGTAGTATAAATCCATTATTGAGATTTTTTTTTTCAGGTTATTCAAAGTTTTTTTAGTGAAGCAACAGTTGCAACAATTATAGCAGTTGTCTGCAGTTGCAGCAGTTACACCAGTTTTCTGCAGTTGCAACAGTTTTTTCTGCAGTAGTAGCAGTTTCACCTTGTATTCACTCCAGCAGTTGTAATGGACAATTCGAACTCTACTCTCTCTCCCAGGATCCTAAAACCCTTCAATTATCTTGATTGGAGGGATGATGTGTAGATGGTATCGTGCAACAAATCATTGTACAGGGTGACAATGGGGAAGGATCTCGAACCAACATCAGTTGTGGAGAAAACCAAGTATTTGAATAGATTGGATGAAGCATTTGGTTTCATGTGTATTCATATTTATAGAGATCTACTCTTCCACATCGAAGGATTGAAGACTCCAAGAGAGTTATGGTTGAATTTAGAGATCCTCTTTGGCAAACAAGATGAGCTAAGAGGCCATATTCTGGAGAATGAGTTGTTTGCTCTTCAAACAAGCGGTTTTGAGACCATTCAACAGTTCTTTTCAAAATTCAAATCTCTAATTATGCAATGCAAGTCATGTGGCATTGAGAAGAAGGATGAGTAGTTGGTGCTATCCATTTTGAGCAAGTTAGGTCCTAAGTTCTCTATCTTTGTCTCTACCTTCCATTATGGGCAAATGTCAATCCCTGGTTGGAAGATTCCCTCCTTAGATGTTTTCACTGAATCTCTCATCCAAGAACAAGATAAGTTGATACAGATGGTTTCCTTGAAGGCCTCCAAATATCAAGATCTTATGGATGGAGAAGAAAAAAGTGTGAATGGGAAGGGGAAGCACAAAGGCAAGGATAAGAGGCCATCTAAACCCAAGAAGAATTCCAAGTCAAGTCCATCAGAAGGAGACTCCAACTCTAAGAAGGATAAACATAAGGGATCTGAGAGATCCAAGTGTTCCTATTGCAAGAAAGGAAACCACCCAGGGACATATTGCATGCAGAAGAAGATAGATCATATGACCAAGCTTATTGAACAACACAACATTGCCCTCCCAAAAGGTGCAAGAGAGACTGATTCTGGAAGTGATTCTGATGGCCATGAGAGATGCCATGCACTAAAGGATATGTATTTTCAAAATCGCAAGCCCTCCTCATATATTCAAGAGCCTACAAACACATGGTTTCCTCCAAAGAGTAATTTTATTCTTTATATATCAAATATGGTCCGATTATTCACATGGGAGACAACTCTCAGATCTCTGTTGAAGGGAAGGGCACAGTACATATGGAGCATGGTAAGTTCAAAAGTGTTCTATTTGTTCCTTCTTTGTCAGCAATTTTTTTGTTTGTATATCCTATGACTCACATAGGTTCACCAAAGAAAGTGGTCTTTGGTCCTGAAAGAATTGAGATTGCAAAGATCTCTACTGGGAATATTATAGCGAAAGGGTTTGCAAACCATGTCTCCAAGGCATATGAATTCTCACATTTTTTCCATACTCTCTACCTACCCCATCAGAATCGCATCAAGATCAAAGTGATATATCTTCCAATGAAGATGAGGATCAAGATCTTGGTGTTGAGGATAAATTTCAAGGAGATTCAAATTTAGATCCAGATCCAACACATCCTCCCAATCCATTTCCAATGCCAATATGGGTTCACAAAGTCCTTGTAGCTACTAGGAACACAGTTGGGGATCCATCTTACCATAGAACCACCAAATCTTAGTATCATGCAAAACTTGCACTATGTCATGCAGATCCACTTCTCTCAATGAGGTGCTACATGATGGTGGGGTTTGATCCACAATCTATTGAGGAGACTTGCCATGGGGGATCTACAACCAAGTAAAAATCTCAGTTGCCTAACAAAAGGTACTCAAAGTTTCATGATTTGGACCTGTCATGTCCCCAATTTTGGTTCTTCTAGTACCATGGGTGAAAGGGGACAAAATCAACCCCTAAGGGAATTAAATGATATTAGTTCTATTTGCTTAGAATTAATTTTGTCCTAAGTCTTCCAAGCTGGAAAATTTATTTATTAAAGGTAATTTTGATAAATAAAATTAATGGATAATGAGCAAGTGGGACAAGAGAGAACCCATGTGGAAGATGTTTCCAAATTGGAGTAGGGGTTAATTTTGAGACAATTATACCACATGAATTAATTAATTAATAATTAATTGCTTAAATGTTGAATTTGGAATTAATTCTGATTTGGAATATTTTTATTATTAAATATCACTAATAAATATTGGCAAGTGGTGATAATATGGCTAGGAGGTCGAATTTGGTCATGTGGACCACTCTTGCCTTAGTGGCAAATCTCAGGAAAAGCAAGGAGTCCAAAGGAGGAAAGAAGACAAGGCAAGCAAATTAGAAACTGACAAAAGCAAATAGAAAAGCAGGCAAAAGCAGAAAAGTGGAAAGTAAATAAAGTGGAACAAACAAGAAAAGCTGTAAGTAAATATTTGGCAACATTCAGAAAGCTAACTAAGGCACACTTGCAAATCTGGGTGAAGAGACACAAAAGTTGGCAAGTTTTTCTAAGACAAAACTTGCTAATTATTCCAAGAAGGCGCCCACATGACTTGGAGTAGGATGGGAAAATGGTAACCTACTATCACAAGTCACCAAAGCTAAGTAACTTACTCAGAATGTCATCATAAATTTTATAAAAGAAGCCAACCAACTCCAATGGAGTATTTTTTATCATTTATGTTTTCTCATGAGAGCTCTGATGCTTCTCCAGTTGAGTGATGTGCCTCATCTGTGCTTCTTGGGTGATGTGCCCCAAGGCCCATAGTTTCCAGTGAGTGTTGTGCAGGTCCTTATCAAGATATTGCAGCCAGCAACATATGCTTCTAGCCTCTATTGAATATCTACAGTCATACAGGAGAACAGGTTCTTCCAACAGTGATTTTGCAGCTAGTTTTAGTGAAGATTCTCATGTTGAAGAAGTTTGATCCAGTGAATGCGCCCAAGACTTGGTGGAGAGATATTTCATCCATTTTTGTAGACATTAGAAGAGTCACATATTATCTATTATCTTCATAGCTGAACCATCCTTCTCTTCTATCTCATGCTCTCAACCACAGCTAGATTTGGAGAGGGTTTCCACTGAAGAAGAGAGCTAGTTGATGGTGATGGTGCCCATTTAGAGATGAGCCATTATAAGTGCAGCAATATCAGCCATATAATCTATATATGGAATGATATTTACTTCCATAACAGATCCATAGTAACTTCTTACTTCTCTTATCTATTCTCTCAATGATTGTAACCGAAGATTAGCCTGTGAGGCATTGCTATTTAAGAAGCAAATTATTAATGAAAGAAGAAGTGTTCTGAAAGTCATATTTTGATTTATATGTGTGTGACAAGTTATATCAGATTCCAAATTAATATCAGAACATAGTTTGTGGTTTATTAAAGCAGTTTGTGAAGTTAGAATGCAAGACTAGCTAGATTGATGGCAATTCTAGACTAGTTTCACCAGTTTTTCTGCTAAATCTATTTTAATCACTATTTTTACATTTTGTCAGTTGGATCTAGTCCATAACTCAGTCTAGTATCCATATCAGTCCCTTTAATAAGAATTTGGATGCGTTTAGCCACGATTTGGAAAGCCTGTATTGTGACTAGCTCAGCAGTCCACCATGTGCAAATAATCCCCAAATTGCTCCAAACCTTTCAAAGTCAATCCAGTCTTTATTCCAGAATTCCTTATGAGTTTCATGACTGATATATATCTTTCCTAAACAACTTTAACCCTTACCCAGTCTTTTTGGCATATGCTATAATCCCAGGAAGCCTCGAAGTAGGCAATAGATTCGTTCTATTGCTGAAAAGTGAATGGATCTAGTACCTTGTGCCAAGGAATCCTGCTAAAAACATATTTTTCTACTGCTGCACCTAATCCCATATAAATTATAGAATCAAACTTTCATTTCACCATCCTCAGTATGTACACCAGTAGCCCTCACTTACCTCCTGTCCGGTTCGAAGGATATGCCACAAAATTTCACTAGTAAAAGTTGTAAAAGTTTTAAAGTGGAGTTAATATCTGGGTCAGATCTTGCCTAGGATATTATAGTGGTATCAGATCTCTTTCCTTGGCTTAGCCTGTGGAAATTAAATCTCAGTGGAAAGAAGACTCTTAAGTTAATGAATTTGCATTCATGTCAATATTCAACGAAGAAGACTTTTACTCAGATGATGTTTTTTATGAGCAATATGATGATGAATGTGTTGAACCATATGAAGAGGAGTCGACCCCTATTGGAAATTTCTATGTGCAGAAAGTTGAATATGATTCCCTTGTTGAACATATGTTTGAAGAGAGGGTAGAAACAGACCTACCTATGGCTAACTAGGATTATGAATTAATACTCAAAGGAGGGAACCCTAAGAAATCCTATGAGTACTTCATGGAGTACTCTACCTTGAAGAAGGAGGTTCAGAAGTCCCTGACCTTTAGAGACTATTGTGATTTAGAGATTCAGAGTTTATTCAAAGACCCCTACAATAGTGATAACAGAAGAAGGATTGCACATATGGTTGATGGTGTGTGCAAGGAAGTCGAGCCAATATTTTTACCCCTAGGAGCAAAGATGGATAGGAGGGATAAAGATGTGTCCTCACAGCCTTGAAAAACCAAGGGAGGAAACCAAGGGTCACCTAGTTCTTCGGGTGGAGAAGAAGTAGAAAAAAATAAAAATGAATTTGCAGCCCTACATATGGATCCATCCCAATATCAGGAAAAAGGAATCAAGAAGGAAGTTTCATCAAGGCCATTGGCAGGGCCAAACATTGCGAGACTGTTTGGTTTTCCTTCAAGAAGGAAGTCCAGAGGTTGTAATCTGATCACCACACAATGTGGAGAGACATCAAGTTTCTTGGAAAGAAATGACCAAGAATACCTTGCTGCTGCCCCATTACTCCAAGAAGTGAATGAAGAAGGTCAATGCACAGTTGAAGGTCCAGCAGTCAAGCATTCGATTGTTGGAAATGTGGAAGGTGAAATCACTCCCAAGCTCTTCGTGGGTGATTTCAAGATCAGTGCAGAAGAGATGGTGAAGAGTGATGATGGTAGGAAATATTTTGTATCCTATCTGAAAGAAGAACATCAATCAGATCTGAAATCATCATTGGAACTTTAGGTTGAGGTGGAAGACAAGCCCGAATGAGCTGGGTGTGAACGTAGGAATTTGGGAAAGAAGCATGTTGCCATTAAAACACCACATGAGGAGGAAATTTGGGCACAAAGGTATGGCTGCAATTCTAATTTTTACATGCCTTTGTTGCAGCCCAACATGGCAGCCACTTCCAGTGAGAATGATGGATTAGAAAAGCCTTATAGTGTCAGAATTCAGAATTGGGAGAAGGTTGAATTGCAAGAAGTAGAAGAGGTTCACCAGTTGGAACTTCTTTCCCTGGTTGGACCATTGAAAATGAGTGAGAGAAAAATCCAAGAGGCCCTGAAAATTCTCCATGACACTCATTCTTCAGTGTCGAGGTTGTGTTGGGAAGCTGCTTTAAGGGAAGATCAATATTTCTTTGCAGCCATGGAGAATATCCAAAAAACAATGTCCACAATCAAAGGTAATTTCTCACAGTTGCTTTCAGATAAAATTACATGTGTGAGCTTGTTGAATGGTTGCGGGATGCATCATTGCATGATGAAGAAAATATTTGCAGATATGAAGGAGAGAACTACAAGCTCAAAAGTAAGTTGTTGGCCACCCAAGATTCTTTGAGATACACTCAAAGTGCTCTCTCAGAATCCCAAATGAAGATAGAACAATTCCAGCAAGAGTGGAAAGAATTGACTGAATCCTCAATTTTGCCTAAGAGTCATCCCTTTTGGGTCAATGACATAAAATATTACATGAAGGAACCTCATGAGTGGGTGGACCATGAGGAGCAGTCTATGTGGTATGTGCTTGAAGAATGTGCAGAAAAAGTGGTTGAAAAGAAAGTGCATGATTTTTTCCAGAATGAACATGAGAGGATCATTGAAGAAGGTCTTTCTTCCAAGGAAGGTGCAGTTGATTTCACCATAGATGGTTCAGCCATCAATAGAGAGGATACATCCAAAACTTCAGTAGATGAAATGTTCAGAAGCATGCCTCGTCACCCTTCATTCCCCACTTCACATTCAACCACAAACCTTGGGAATGAAAATTGGGTAAAAGGATTCTATTTTTTTTTGTCACATGATGAGCAGAAAGATCCTAAATTTGAGTCAGATGACATGTTCCTTAACCTGCAGCAGTGGAGGCAGCCCATGCATGTGTTTGCATCCACTTTTGACAAGGAGGCATCAGATCCACACTTACTTTCAACATGTAGGTCATGTGATGGAGTTTGGCACCCTTGGATCAATGGCAGAGAGTTGAGCCATTGGATGAAGAGGGGAACACCTGTGGAGTTCCGTAGAAATCATGAGTTCTCTTTATCTGAAGAGGATAGACATATGGCTGATCACATTCCATATGATTCAACAGATAAAGGTGTTTTTCCATCCATTGGTTGGATGGATAGAGGCATCACTGAAAGGGAAAACCTAGAAGGTAAGAATCTTATGTTTTGTTGCAAGAAAATTGTTTTCATCATTGTTTATTTTTATATGATTTGCAAGCAGCAGAAAATGCATAATTTGCAGCCATCTGATGTCACTCATCCACATATGGATTGGGTGAAAGATTACCTGACAGACATGGAATCTTCTTGCAAAAATGTTTTTTCTTATGGTCAAGGGAAGGAAGCTAAGCAGGAAATTTGCCAAGATAAATTAATGATTACTTGTAGAAGTTGGCCTATGTGGAGGGAATCCACATGCTTGGAGATTGGAAAAATGCAGTTGATACTTTGGGATCTGGGAATTCCTTGGAGTGATAACTTTCTAGAGGTGACAAAAAATTATGGGTCCTTGCGGAGGAAGCAGTGGGATCCGGGAATTCTACTTAGTTATATTAACTGGGTTAAGATTTTTGTTCATGATTTAGTGCAGATAGAGTTTACAGTGCAGTTTAGTCCTATTACATTTTACTTAGAATTTTTGAAGGCCCCAAGTTTAATGTTTAGATTGTTCAGTGGACAGGCACAAATAAAATCAGAGTGGTGCAGCAGAAGCTTGGTGGAATCCTAACATTTCTTTAGGACAAGCAATCTTGGGAAGGGAGGACTGTCATGCCCGCAATTTTGGTTCATCTAGTACCATGGGTGAAAGGGGACAAAATCAATCCCTAAGGGAATTAAATGGTATTAGTTCTATTTTCTTAGAATTAATTTTGGCCTAAGTCTCCCAAGTTGGAAAATTTATTTATTAAAGGTCATTTTGATAAATAAAATTAATGGATAATGAGCAAGTGGGCCAAGAGAGAACCAATGTGGAAGATGTTGCCAAATTGGAGTAGGGGTTAATTTTGAGACAATTATACCACATGAATTAATTAATTGCTTAAATGTTGAATTCGTTTGGGTACACGGGGTACTACCAAAGGATCGAACACTAAGAGCAACCACTTCACACAAACAGATCACAGATCAACACACCGATGTTTTGACGTGGTTTAAACCCTCTTAAGGGAAACACTCCACGGCCCCAGCAAAATAGCTTCTACGGGACAATTTATTATGCAAAGAAAGAAAGTTACAAATGAGCTTCTCATAATCAATCAACTAAAAAATGACCCTCCATGCTCTTTAAATAGAGATCATGGACCAATCGGGTATTAAGCCATGGATCAAGGTTACGTTTGATCTAAGAGAAGTTGAGCCATCGGATCACTCTATGTCGGGAATATATCATGACCATTGGATTAAGTATTTACAAATGCATACTAATGCATATTAAAGAAATACACTATCCCTAACGGATATATTACACAAGTTGATCTTAACTAACTCCTAAGTGTCTAAATATCCTAACATCCCCCCTTAAGAACAACTTGGGATAGGATTGAAGGATTTACAAAAGTGAACTGAACTATACCTCGAATATATCGAAGTATTCTTTTAGCTGCTTTCCAGTGACTTTCATGAGGTGTCTGCATATAACGGGCAACACGACCAACGACAAAGGAAAGGTCAGGACAGGAATGAGTCAAGTATAAGAGACTACCAACAAGCTGACGATACAAGATGGCATCGACTTCAAGTGAAGTACAAGTGGTAGAAAGTTTGAATCCAGACTGGACGGGAGAAGGGGCTGGTGTACAATCTTCCATGTGAAAGTGACGAAGAAGGTTACCAGCATACTTAGACTGAGAAAGAAAGATTCCTTCTTTGGTTTGTAGGACTTGGAGACCAAGAAAATAATGCAAATGTCCTAAGTCTGGCATTTCAAAATTTTGTTTAAGACTGGATTTCACATGGGTTATAAACTTAGGGTCACTACCAGTAAGAATAAGGTCATCAACATATAGAACAAGTATGATGAGATGGTTTCCTACATTCTTGGTATAGACATTGGGGTCAGAATGACATCTAGAAAAACCAGTGTCAAGGAGAAAGTTATCCATTTTGGCATACCAAGCTCTAGGAGCTTGCTTAAGGCCATATAAGGATTTCTTAAGGCGACATACAAGGCTAGAGTTATTCTGAACATAGCCAGGAAGTTTTTCCATGTAAATTTCCTCCTGTAAATCACCATGTAAGAAGGCAGAGTTGACATCCATTTGATGGAATTCCCAGTTGTGTAAGGCTACATAGGAAATAACAAGGCGGATGGAGTTCATTTTTGCGACGGGAGAAAAGGTTTCATTGTAGTCAATCCCTTCAACTTGGGAAAAACGTTTGGCAATTAACCTTGCCTTAAGTCTTTCAACACTTCCATCTGATGCATATTTAGTTTTGTAGACCCATTTACATCTGACAAGTTTTCTTCCTTTTGGAAGAGGTACAAGATCCCAAGTATCGTTCGCCATTAAGGAACGATATTCTTCATCCATGGCTGCATCCCAATCTAGATTCCCTGAAGCTTCTGCAAAAGTTTCTAGATCATGATTCTTGGAAACTTGAGCCAAAAGAGAAGAGGCTCACTGAAACTGAGAACGTGTTAGACGTCGATCTCTAGGATCGCCGGCAAGATCGCCGGCTGCTTCACATGTTGAACGGACCCATCAAGGAAGCACTTGTGTTGGTGCAACTGGAGGAACATGAGCAGGGGG
The DNA here is from genome assembly GCA_027924585.1 of Larix kaempferi. Classification (NCBI taxonomy): domain Eukaryota; kingdom Viridiplantae; phylum Streptophyta; class Pinopsida; order Pinales; family Pinaceae; genus Larix; species Larix kaempferi. Next base: position 2,426,599 of record BSBM01001125.1, on the reverse strand, counting down.
AGGTGGATTTTCATCCTCACTGTCATTATCAGAAATTGGAGTTGGAAACCTGTCAAGGAAGTTAGAAGAAGAACAAGAAGGCACAAATGCCGAATCAGGCTCGCAGGCCACAGATGGCACAATCGTCGAGTTAGGCTCACAGGCCAAGAGCTTTTCATCAAATTTAACATCTCTTCTAATGATTATATCGTGAGAATGTGGTTGAACAAATCTATAACCTTTTACATCTTCAGAATATCCAACAAATATGCACTTTTCACTTTTAGGCTGGAATGCTTTCCGTTTTTCATCTGGAATGTGAGCCCATGCTTCACTACCAAACACACGGAAGTGACTTACATCAGGTTTAGTTTTACTCCATGCTTTTTCTGGTGTTATACCTTGTAATGCTTTAGTGGGGGTGCAATTTACTATGTAATTTGCACAATTAATGGCTTTAGCCCAAAATTGAAGACTTAGTCCCTTAGATTGGATCATACAATTAGTCATTTCTTTTAAATTGCGGTTCTTATGCTCAGCTACACCATTTTGTTGTGGCGTATATGGAACAGTGTGCTGTTGTTGGATGCCTTGTTCAGTGCAGAAAGTAGTGAACTTTTTGTTAACATATTCTCCTCCATTGTCAGATCTTAACTTAATAATTTGATGACCAGATTGTTTTTCATCAAGGGCCTTGTAGGCTAAGAACATGTTAAATACTTCACTCTTAAGTTTTAGGAAATAAACCCAAGTGCGTCTGGTGTAATCATCAATGAAAGTTAAAAAATATTTGAAACCAGAAAAGGAAGCAGATGGAAGAGGACCACACAAGTCACTATGCACAAGCTCCAAGGGAATCGAGGCGTGCCAAGAGGCACGTTTGTCAAAACTATCCCGATGATGTTTTCCGAGTACACAACCGGAACAAACACCATCTCTGCAAGATACCATCGAAAGACCTGTCACCATATTTTCTTTACATAGTTGTTGCAATGAGCGATAATTTAAGTGACCAAATCGCTCATGCCAAAGTTTTCTCAAGTTATCATTATGAGCAACAAAAACTGAAGGGAAAGGTGATGACCCAAAGTTGTTAAACTTGTACAACCTGGTAATATCATCAACAATTCCGGTAGCTAGGACATGTTGAGGATCTTTAAAATCCTTGATTACAACTTGGTGAGGTGTAAAGGTCACAGTTTTACCTTCACCAGAATGAGTGATCTGATAGACTGATAACAAATTGTAGGAAATTCTTGAAGCACATAGTACATCACTAAAATGACCATTATCTACTGGAATTGTTCCAGCTCCTACAACAGTTAGAGATCTATCATCACCAACAAATATTTGTTTAGTGTTACATTCATGCATAGTAGAAAAGATGGCTTGATCCTTATCCATATGATAAGATGCTCCAGAATCAATGAGCCATTCATTTGAAGTAGTAGAAGAAGATGCATTATAAGAATAACCAGAATCACAAAGTGCATGTCCATGAGAGGCAGATTTTGAAGGTGAATCTAGGCTGATGTGGTGCTTCTTCATTGCTGCTTCCAAGGCTGCCATCTTCTTGAAACACTTAGATTCATCATGATTATCTTTCCCGCAATAGTTGCAATGACGCTCAGTCTTCTTTCCTTTTGGCTTGGATCCTTTGTCATTTTTTAAAGAAGGAGTTGACTGAGAGGGTTTGGGACCCTTGTTTGACTTATTATTGCAAAAATTTTGTTTCTTGGGAGGCTTGGAATTTTCTTTCTGTTGGGACAATAAGGATTTCCCAGATGTATCTGCATTATTGATTATTCCAAGATGAATGAGTTTATCTTGTTCTCTAATCAAGGAATCACAAAAGGATTCAAGACTAGGCTCTTGATAGCTAGCTGCATTCAAGGATGCTTTCATGGAGTAAAATGTAGATACAAAAACAGAATATGCAGGTTCAAGTTTGGAAAGAATATGATAAATGCATTGTTTGTCTTCCCTCTCAATCTTACATTCTGCACATAAGAGTTTAAGAGTTTTGTACTTAGATAAATAATCTTGAATGCATGAAAAGTCACTTGGATTTAAAGAAATTAACTCATTTTCGAGTTGGTGACCTCGAATTTCATTGTGTTTACCAAACACAGATTCCAACTTGTCCCAAGCAGCATTAGGTTCATCAATTCCAGATATGTGGAATCGCAAATCAATAGAGATTGACATCCCAATCAATCCCCGAACTTCATCACATCTATTTGCCCAATTTATTTTCTTATCATCATCAATGGGTTCTTTTTATTTCCCTGAGGTAATTATGAAAAGTCCCCTACTTCGTAGAACATCCTCCATACGAGATTTCCATGAGAAATAGTTGGAACTGTTAAGTAGAATATAACAAGGGGCGGCCATATTTATAGTTTAATGGCTGTAAAAGTAGAAACGAATAGTTTGGATGTGAAGAGCTAAAAAAAATAGGCGGTTTCAAAAATAACGGCACTGAAAACTGACTCTGTATGATGAAGTTATGCTTGAACAAAGAAACTATTGAAGATGTCCCCAATAGTGACGTGGCAGTTAGAGAATGTCCAGCAAAAAAAGAACCCCCCTCTTCCCAAGATGAACCTTTTGACAATCACTTTACAAGAAAGTTGCTTTAAGTGAATCACTTTTGTAAAATAAGTGATTTCACTTTTACAATGATATTACTTTTAAATAGTGTAGCAATAAAAAAAACTTAAGTGTCTCACTTGTATTTTTATTTTTTATTATTTAAGTGAGATGCACTTTTACAATAAAATAACTTGAAAATAGAAATTGCATGCACTTTTTCTTTTAAAAGTAACTTCCTAAGACTTGAACTCAAGACCTATTAAGGAATAAAACAACTTTGAACCAAGTGAGCTAGATTAAAAGGTATGTAAAATATAGGAATGAGGAAGGGGGCTTTTTTTTTTACTCTTCTTGCTCGGTTTGCGTGCTTGCGCTTTTTCCCGCAAAACACACCACAAATCGAAACAAAAAAAACTTTTCCACACTTGTGAAGTTAGATCTCGTTAGCTTTCCCAGAAAGTCTACGTTTTCTCTCTGTTTCTGATTTTCCGAGATTGCGCAAGGTGCACGGCAAAGAGCATACGCAGCTGAGAAAAACCCTTTCCCTTTCTGTTTCTGATTTTCTGAGATCGCTCAAGGTGCATGGCAAAGAGCATACGCATACGAGAAAGCAACAATCCGAACCCAAAAAAATCTAACAGTAAAAAATGATAAAATATGAGATTTTTTTCTTTTAAAGCAGAGAATAAAAAAAATGCGTCACTGTAACATTATACCTTCAGATCTTATGAATAATGCGTTTCTGGAGCAACCGGGAACCGTTTTCGATAAAAAAAAAACTATTTCCCAATGGAAATGATGCTCCGGACGCAATGGAACACCTCCTATAGCCCAGAAATGCATAGAAATACCAGAACTAGAAACCCTTTCTAGTTTCGGCAACAACGGTTCAAGATCTAGATCATAACCGGAAGCGGCACTTCATAAAAGCTCTGATACCATGTTCGGTTACACAGGGCACTACCAAAGGACTGAACACTAAGAGAAACCACTTCACACAAACAGATCATAGATCAACACACCGATGTTTTGACATGGTTTAAACCCTCTTGAGGGAAACACTCCATGGCCCTGACCAAATAGCTTCTACGGGACAATTTATTATGCAAAGAAAGAAAGTTACAAATGAGCTTCTCATAATCGATCAACTAAACAATGACCCTCCATGCTCTTTAAATAGAGATCATGGACCAATCGGGTGTTAAGCCACGGATTAAGGTTAGGTTTGATCTAAGAGAAGTTGAGCCATCGGATCACTCTATGTCGGAAACATATCGTGACCGTCGGATTAAGTATTTACAAATGCATACTAATGCATACTAAAGAAACACACTATCCCTAACGGATATATTACACAAGTTGATCTTAACTACTCCTAAGTGTCTAAATATCCTAACAGAATTTGGAATTAATTCTGATTTTGAATATTTTTATTAATAAATATTGCTAATAAATATTGGCAAGTGGTGATAATATGGCTAGGAGGTCGAATTTGGTCATGTGGACCACTCTTTCCTTAGTGGCAAATCTCAGGGAAAGCAAGGAGTCCAAAGGAGGAAAGAAGACAAGGAAAATAAATTAGAAACTAGCAAAAGCAAACAGAAAAGCTGGCAAAAGCAGGCAAAAAAGGAAAAGTGGAAAGTAAATAAAGTGCAAAGAACAAGAAAAGTTGTAAGCAAAGATTTGGCAACATCCAGAAAGCTAACTAAGGCACAGTTTCTAATCTGGGTGAAGAGAGACAAAAGTTGGCAAGTTTTTCTAAGACAAAACTTGCTGATTATTCCAAGAAGGCACCCACATGACTTGGAGTAGGATGAGAAAGTGGTAGCCTACTCTCACAAGTCACCAAATCTAAGTAACCTACTTAGTAGGTCATAATAAATTTTATAAAAGAAGCCAACGAACTCCAATGGAGGATTTTTTATCATTTATGTTTTCTCATGAGAGCTCTAATGCTTTTCCAGTTGAGTGATGTGCCTCAACTGTGCTTCTTGTGTGATGTGCCCCAAGGCCCATAGTTTCTAGTGAGTGTTTTGTAGGTCCTTATCAAGATATTGCAGCCAGTAACATATGCTTCCATCCTCCATTGAAGATCTACAGTCATACAGGAGAACAGGTTCCTCCAACAATGATTCTGTAGCTAGTTTTAGTGAAGATTTTCTTGTTGAAGAAGTTTAATCCAGTGAATGTGCAAAAGACTTGGTGGAGATATAGTTCAACCATTTTTGTAGACATTAGAAGAGCCACATATCAGATATCATTCTCAGAGCTGAACCATCCTTCTCTTCTATCTCATTCTCTCAACCACAGCTAGATTTGGAGAGTGTTTCCACTGAAGAAGAGAGCTAGTTGATGGTGATGGCACCCATTTGAAGATCAGCCATTCTGAGTGAAGAAAGATAAGCCATATAATCTGTAGATGGACTGATATTTACTTCCAGAATAGATCCACAGTAACTTTTTACTTCTCTTATCTATTCTCTCACTGATTGTAACCGAAGATTAGCCTATGAGGCATTGTTATTTAAGAAGCAAATTATTAATGAAAGAAGAAGTGTTCTGAAAGTCATATTTCAATTTATATGTGTGTGAAAAGTTATATCAAAGTACAAATTAATATCAGAATAGAGTTTGTGGTTTATTAAAGCAGTTTGTTAAGTTAAAATGCAAGACTAGCTAGATTGATGACAATTCTAGACTAGTTTCACCAGTTTTCCTGCTGAATCTATTTTAATCACTATTTTTACATTCTGTCAGTTGGATCTAGTCCTTTACTTAGTCTAGTGTCCATATCAGTCCCTTTAATAAGAATTTGGATGCCTTTAGCCACGTTTTGGAAAGCCTGTATTGTGACTAGCTCAGCAGTCCACCATGTGCAAATAATCCCCAAATTGCTCCAAACCATTCCATGTCAATCCAATCTTCATTCCAGAATTCCTTATGAGTTTCATGACTGATATATATCTATCCTAAACACCTTTAACCCTTACCCATTCTTGTTGGCATATGCTAGAATCCCAGGAAGCATCGAAGTAGGCAATATATTCGTTCTATTGCTGAAAAGGGAATGGATCTAGTACCTCGTGCCAAGGACTCCTGCTAAAAAAATATTTTTCTGATGCTGCACATAATCCCATATAAATTCTAGAATCAAACTTTCATCCCACCATCCTCAGTTTGTACACTAGTACCCCTCACTTACCTCCTGTCTGGTTCAAAGGATTTGCCACAAAATTTCACTAGTAAAAGTTGTAAAAGTTTTAAAGTGGAGTTAATGTCTGGGTCAGATCTTTCCCAGGATACTATAGGACCACAATGATCCATTTTCTCCAGTAGCAAGAATGGTTTCTGAAAGACTTGTTTTGGAAAATACAATTTCGACACAGTGGGAGGCACATCAGAGGAGCAGATCCAGCTCTAGCACCTGTATTGCTATCCTATAGAGGAGCATCTTTCCAATATTTTTGCAAAGGATTTTACTGAGGAAGGTTTTTTTCTTCTCTTCTTAGTATGGAGGTTCTTTGAGTTCCCTATTGTTTTTCTTTTTTAGGGGGGGTGTTTTTCCCATGAGGTGTTTCCCCATTTCCTTAGTTCATGAACAGTTCTTTATTTTTTATATTTTATTTGATTGTATGTGTGAAATTTGGTCTTAGTAACTAGGGCCCAAGATGTAAAAGTATGGATTAAGGGGGGGTGTTAGGACATTTCAATACTCCATCCTTGTCCTACTTAGCATTATTTATTTTTCCTAGTTGTTGATGATGTCATTTCCCCCCTAGTGGTGTGTAGATGTCATCCAGGATACATCTACCACCTTCAAAGCCCCGCATGCATCATTTTAGGACCACTTCAGTTAGTTTCTTATTTTATAGGAACCTACTGAGTGTTCTAGTGCAATCCACCTGAGTTATCTGATTCTTGTGGGGGGTTAGAGCTCCGGATGCCACTGATTCTGGCTTCATGCGCCCTTTTCTGACTAGCATGCATGATAGACTCACTATTGTGCCCTCTTTAGTTAGTTAACTAATTGTGACTTTAGTTAGCTGATTTTAGGTTCAATTCAGTTGACTTTGAGTCTTCTCGAGCACTCCAGTGTTGATAACCCCTATGCTAGACCAACTGAGGTTTAAATTATCCTGCATGATTCAAATTCTCTCCATTGTAACATAATTGTTTATTATACTGATTATTGGAACATGTGACATTATTCTTCTCCTATCTGAGTTCTGCTGCATTATTATTCCTTTGCTCTTTTTTACTGCAGTTTTCACTCTTATTCAAATTTTATGCCCATTATTTCTTTGTGAGGTATCCATCGGCTCTTAGATCTGCTGTGACATAGAATTTCATATATATTAATTAGATGAATAATGCAATTTAATCCCCTTTTCAATAGAAAATGTACTCAACTTAAAAGAGGAGAAATAAGACACATTATCAAAGACTAAAAAAATTGGAACCCCAAACCTGGATATGATGTTCTCTTGCAAATTTTGTATAATTGCATCCTCATTGAATTTTCGCAAAGGAATGGCTTCATTCCATCATGTAAAATAATCTGTGGCAGTAAGAATATATCGATGTTGTAATAAAGAGTTGGGATTGATCTCTCCGATGATGTCTAAATCCCATTGCTCGAATGGTTCTGAAATGATGACCAGATGTAATGGTGTTGCTTGTTTTGATAGTTTACCGGAAATTTTATGACATATATCACATTTCCATGTGTAGGCATGTGCATCCTTGAAGACACTGGACCAATAATATCTGACTCTCAATATATTATGTGCAGTGGTATCCCCAGAATAATGTCCTCCTGCAGGACCATCAAGTAGTTCTTTGACCACCTTCTCTGCATCATGCCTTTCAAGACACCTGAGAAACACTCCATCATAATTTATTCTAAAAATAACTCTATCTATTATTTGATATGAGGTTGATTTCAATCTAAGATCCCTTCTTTGCTTAGAATTCTAGTTCTCTAGCAGATATCCATGATGAAGATAATGAATTAAATCTCTATACCATGAATCTGTAGTGGTGAAAACAGAGCATGCTTCAAAAAAATTCATTTCAGATTCATTATCCCAACCATGATATTCATCATTCAAATGTTCAGTAAGAAACTTGCATAATCCTTGACCTTTGACAATGTTGGCAGGTTTAAATTCTAGGTCATGTTCTTGCAATGCAGTCACCCAATTTCCACATCTTTCTCCCAATTTCTTTTTACAAATAAAGATCTGACAACCAATGAGGTATTATGACCTTGGTTCTATTCTTTAGAATATAAGTTCTAAACTGTTTTACCGCTTTAAATACTGCATATACTTGTTTGTCCACATGTGGGTAATTGAGTTCGGCTACTTGTAATCCATTTCTCATAAAAGATATTGGATATTCATCCCCTTTTTCTCCTTTCTGGGTGAGCATTGTTGGAAGAGAATGATCTGAAGAAAAAGTATATATAATGAAATACTTTTCAAAATCAGGGCTGCTTAATGAAGGTGCATGAGCAATAGATTTTATTTATTTATTTCCGAATGCAACCTTTTCAATTTCAGTCCATTTGAACTACACACTTTGCTTCACCATTTGTTGCAAAGTTTTTACAATTTGCACAAAATCAGGCACAAACCTTCGAACAAAATTTATCCTACCCATGAAAGATTTCATTTCCTTCTTATTATGGGGCATGGGAATCTGTAGTATAGCATGAATCCTTTCTGGATCAATTGAGACTCCCTTTATAGAGATGATGTGTCCCAATAGCTTTCCTTCTAAAACAATGAATATGCTTTTCTTGGGGTTTAAAGATATGTCATATTTCCCGCAATGTTCACAAATCTATTTTAAATTAAAAGCATGATCTTCTCTTTTCTTGGAAAAGATCGTAACAGCATCCAAATAAACAACAACATTGCAGCCGACCAATCATTGGAATCCGATATCCATGGCCCTTTGAAATGTGGCTCCAGTATTCATAAGACCAAAAGGCATTCTTTTATAAGCAAATTTTTGCCATTTTGTACGAAAGGTAGTCTTGAGTTGATCCTTTTTGGCCACTTACACTTGATTGCATCCTGAAAACACATCTAACAAGGAGAACATCTTTGAGTCTAATACCATTTGTAAAATTTATTCCATAGGTGGAACCAGAAAATTTTCTTTGTCTGATGCTCTATTTAGGTTTCTAAAATGCACACACAATCTTATCTCTCCTGATTTATTCCTCACAGGCACCAAGTTTTCCACCCATTCAGAATGTCTGACCTTAAAGATAATCTTGGCATCCAACAACTTCTTTAATTCCTTCTGTATTTAGGGTTCTAGTGTAGGATGCATTTTCCAGAGTTGTTGTTGAAATGGATTTACACCTTGTTTTATAGGTATCACATGTTGTACGATACTCATATAATATGTCTTCAAATCATCATACGTCCATGCAAAAACATCCTTATATTGTTGGAAAATTTTCACAAATTTATGTCTTTCTCTAGGTGAGCAACATTTTCCCAAATTAACATATTTTGGATCATGCTCCGTACCCAAGTTTACTATTTCATACTACATGGGGATCTGTTTGTCTTTACATTAGATGGCTTCCTAAATTGATGCTACAGATTGAATAAAGTTTTTAGAGTTCGTACTCCATTTGGCATAAAATTTCCCTTACTCATATCTTTATCTTCTAATTCATATTGGTGTTTGTCTTCTTCAATAATTGATTCTTTGAATGTGTTCTCATCTATCAAGAAGTTGATAATTTGTTCATCGTCATCAAAGACTATCCAATTTGTGATATTATCATGGATAGGTGGCCTGCAAAGTAATTCAATGGAACATCTGTTATTGGTGGGTACTAAAAGCGAGGCAGAAGTAGCTAATAAATCAACAACAACATTTTGTAATCTAGCGATAGAGTTTATATTAAAAGCATTGAAATTAGATATTTAATTCCATACCTTAGATTGAAACCCTTTCAAGTACAGAGACAAGCAATGAATAGTATTTCTTACTTGTCTGACAATTATCTCTGAATCACCAAAAACCTTCAAATTCTTTATGTTTAAATCAATGGCTTTCTTTAGGCCCTGAATTATAGCTTCATATTTAGCAATATTGTTTGTGCATTCAAATTCTAGTCTATAAGAGAGAAATTGTCTCTTACCTTGGGGACCTATAAGAACACAACCGACTCCTGCTCCCTCTTGTGTCTTGGAGCCATCAAAATATAAATTCCAAAACTTATTCTCTACTTTAAATAAGTCAGTATGGTCTCCTATGTCAGTAACTAACTCTACTGTATTACAGTCAATATCATCATCCCCTGCAAATTGAAGGAGATTGGACTGTGTGTATGAATCATGACCAATATTTTATTCTTGATAGTTTATGGGTTTAATTTCCAAAAACAAAAGATGAAAAATTTACTAGTTCATTCTTGCATTCTAATTATTTCACAGTATGTTTCATATGAGGTTCTCTTAGTACTTTGATTTTATTTTGTTTGTTTTGATTTGGAAACCACAAGTGAGACCAATCTATTGCAAAATAGCCATTCAATTTGTTTGACCAATCTCTACTCAATATTAATCCATAAGCTTATGGTATGTCTACTACCATTATATCAATGAATTGACATACTCTTGAATCTATAGCCAATCTAATCAATACATTTTTCATTTCTCCAATAACTTCAGCATTGGATCTATTCAGTTGGATAATCTGAGAAGGGGATGCTATTGGTTTCCCATTAATATGCTTACAAATAGATAGTGGCATAATGTTAGATGAAGCTCTAGAATCCACCAAACAATTATGCACATTATAATTAAAAATTTCCAAAGTCATAAGAAAAGGTAGAGTTTGAGGCTTCAATTTTCCACCAATACTGGCCTCATTGATATCAACGTCAGACTCAATCCTTTTTGACTGTTTACCTTTCTCCACCATACTTCCCGGTTTTGTATTCAGATGGAAAGTTTCCAATAACTTATTCCTTTGTTGTGGAAAATTACACATTTCAAACAACGATATATTGGCTTTTGTCTTCTTTATATCTTCTACAATATCATACCCATATTATGATTTACTACAGCACTTCCACCTAGATTAGATTTGTTGAATACAAGATTCACTTGTTTATTAATCAATGGATTCATTTCCTTTGCAACCCCTGAAAGACTAGTGGGTCTTTTCTTAGTCACTTTTGGATGTGATTGATTTGTATTGTTATTATTATTTTTTATGATTTCTTTGGATGCTCTCAATTTTGGTAGTAACATACTTTGTTCTTCCACTGGTCCCTTAATCCTAGTAGCATAATATACAGATGAAAATTGTATTTCCTCTACTTCTCCTTCATCATCCAAATCCAAATTTGGATCCTAATCGCATAACACCGGCGTGATTTCCTCATTATGATATTCTGTCTCGTTTGATTGTTCTTTATCATGATCCTTTCGATCTAAAAATTGTTTATCGGATAACTAATTCATTACTAGTGTCATTGAATTTATCCATTGTGGGAAAGTTTTTTCAAAATGATTTTCTTGATGGAATGTGCAAAAGTGATCCATGCCAACCTCATTTAAATTAAAAACAAAAGAATCATTTGATGGAGGTTTTGTGTCTTCTTCTTTTTTCTTGTATAAAGGCTTAAAAGGTTTCCTTACCGAAGAACTAGCGCCCTTTTCCTTTTCTAGATCTACTATTTTATTAGATAACTTTTGCACCATTTTGACTACACTTTCAAGCTCATTTGAAGACTCTTCCTTAGTTCCGGTTAACAAAAAAGGTTTTTTATTTACTGTTGGTTTTACCTCAGTATCCATAGAATGCTTCATTATACTATTGATATTTGTTTCTACTTTCTTAGCTTCTTCAAAATTTTCTGCTAAAGTAGTTTTACATGATCTCTTAACAAACATAGTTTTGGATGGATGAAGTGTTGTAGTATAGTATTCAACCAATGATTCTTCAGTTGGTTTTGCAACAACACTAAAACGATTCAAGACCATAGTGAATCTTTGATTAAAATCTTGTACCTTTTCTTTCTTATCCATTCTTAGAGACAATAATTATTTCATGAGTGAAGACAAATTTCTTTGATCACCAAACTTGCTTAAAAAATCCTTTTCAAAGCCATCCCAATCTACTATAGAACCACTCTGTAAGTTAAAAAACCAGGATGATGCTTTAGGTTCCAATGTATATGGGAAAAGTTTGCATACAACATATTCATGTTCTACATTCAGTAAATCTAAAGTCAAGTAAAACAAAATTAAGTGATCATCAGTAGAGATTTCTTTTCTAGGATCAAACTTAGGTAGCACTCACTCTGGATGTTTAGGTAAATCATGCAAAGGATAAGGTAAGTTGAGTGGTCCTCTATCCCTCCATGCAGGTGGTGGATTAGCATTATGAGCCATGTTAGCAATATGTCTAGAAGAATGTGGAGGGGTGTGTGGAGGTGTAAGCGTTTGTATGTGTGGAGAAGTGATCGAATCAAGAGAATTATGACTTAACTGATTTATGGGATCTCGTATGTATTGTAATGATAAATATACTAATTCTCCCAATGATTCTACAAGCAAAAAATCTCTATTTTGCACAATTTATCATCTAGGATCTTATCTTCTAGTACTCCAAGTTTTATCACGTAATATCTAGTGTGTCTCCTTAAATTATCTACTTCTTGGTGAGGAACAACGTAAAAATGTTCAGTATGATCAATTTTAGAATCAAACTTTTCTTGATAATTAGTTTCAGAAATTAATTCTTCTGGTTGGGATGTTTCAAACAAAGACCCATAGAAATTTCCTCGTGGAAACATATTTCCTCTACCATCCATGCATTGGCGTCCCTCCTTCTAGCGCCAAAATTGTTGATTCCTGGAAAATCCTAGCATCGACAGTAGGGATTCTCCCCAATGAATAATCCCAATTAGATCATTCACTGTTTGGAATAGGGAATCCGTTCGGTTAACGGCCCGACTACCGTAGATGTGTTACGAATAAACTTTATCGGTTGTGGCCCGACCCACCATTTATATTTTATATTTAATTATGAATATGCAAGTGCCCTAATCTAACTGATGCATAACCTATAATTGACAGGAAAAAAAATCACAAGTGATGCGCAGGTTCTTACCTCTCGGCTTATCACTTCTACCTTATCAATCAACTAATATTATTCTAACTTAACTATATATCCTTGTAAGGAGCGAGTTTTAATAAGAGTAATATCTGAGAAAGTTTGTACAAATCCAATAGATAACCATTTAGATAAAGTACTTACATTCACGACAGAAATATACAAAGATAGTTTTGATGAAATTGATATCCATTTATCACTCTTTAATTACACAGACATTTTCATAAACAAATGAAATCTTTCATTACCATTACAATAATTCAATAAAGTAAGAAATATCTCACAGCATGAAGATGAACACGGGAAGAAATAATTCTGATATGTTATCCAAGACATTCCATGCAAATTCCATGCAATCTTTACCCAGGAAATAGTCGCTTCTCATTAGCAAAAAAATAGTTTTCATACAAAATGTTTCCAGCTTCTATTACACCAGAAAAGCCCCTTACTTAATCCCTTCTCCCTCTATTTATCTTACAAGAGAATTTGTCTTTACATGACCAATCGTTTCACCTACCCTCAAACTCTTGAATTGCTAAATTTTTGTCTTTTGTGTTTACTTGGCCAAAAAATAGATAATTATTTACAAATTACATTATTATGTCGGTGGGTCCCCTAAACTAGAAATATAAATATCCCACAAATCAGTTTCATAAAATATTACATTACACTACTATGGCTCCAATAATTTTAAAGATACTTCATGAATAGATAATTATTTCCCCACATTTACTAATCCTTTAGTAGCTGCTTTATAACTTTCTTCCATAAAATAAACATTCACATATGATTTCCCTATATGATGTTTGAGATCTTCTTCATTAAGCATGTCCAATTTCCTGATGTACTCCAAGTCTTCCTTTAATCTGTCCTTTAACTCTATTAAATGATGGTCTTTGGTAGGAAACTCATACATGTCTTGAGCAATTGAGATATGGCACTTTTCGTGCACCTAACCTATATCTTTGTAAATTCCTTCGCACTTCGAGATGGTCCTTGGTACTTCCACTTGTACTTTCATGGAATATTTTTTGCAACTGTCTAGAATAAATATATCTAATTTGAGTTCAGCAGCTGTCTTATTTGGAAAGCGATCAAGAAATTTTGGATTTTTTCCTTTCCAAATAATCAAATTCTTTACCTTGTTAAATGTATTTATCAACTTATGTTTTACAGTGAGAGAATCTACAACAATTTCCTTCATTATGTCTATCATATTTCTCATTTTATAAACTTCCTCTGTCAACAATTCTTGTGAATGACAAATTTGTTCTTGTACTTTACAGGCATGTTCATAGAATGGGGTCATATCTTGCTTCTGATTTTGAGCAACTTTAACCTGCTCCATCAAAGATTCCTTTCATTCATCCACTCATTGTAATGTCCCAAATTTTGCATTGGGTCACAATGGCCTAATCACATTGTCCCTATTCAATACAGTTTGTCAAATTGATGCTAAAGTTCAAATAATTGCCAAGGAGGAAGATTACTAGTTTCCTAGGTTTGGGGTGGAAGCTTTGGGATTTGGAATAATGGGGATAATAAATGATGTTTGAACATTAGAGTGAAATAAATATTTAATAAAGGAGCTAAATAAATATATACAAGTGAAAATAAAAGTGGCATTTGATCATGAAGACACATGGAGGAAGTGGGACCCACATATGGCTAGATTTCCCCACTACACTTGGCATCATTCTCTCACCAATTCGAATTCAAGGTGAATGGTAACATATTTGGGGGAGTCCAAAAGGTATTATTCATGGCATGACTCATCCAAGGTCGAAATATAGAGGAAGAGTAACTCCCATGGAAGAGGAAGAGGAAATTTGGAGCTAGTGAGACACTTGGGCTAGATTCCCTAGCTCTATGACAACAATGATGAAGATGCTATGACACCTATGACACAAATCAGACCTGAAGGCTGACATATGACATATATGAAATGTCAGGGATAAACATAGACTCCAAGAGGGCGCTCAAGGGTCTTAGGGAAGCTAATATGCTTCCACATGTGATTTGGTGGAAGTGGGAGACTAGGAATTGTTGTACAAGTGGCATTCTTTGGAATCTCTTCCCAAATTGAGTTGGCATGAGTCTCTTGGAAGGGATTCGACCGATGGAGGACATTAGAAATTTATAAATTTCAATAACAAAGAATGAAACCAGATTTTTATCATTTGTAGAATTTGTAATTGCATTTGTGAAGAGGGAGGGCTAGTGGATGACTAGTTTCTTGCCTTGGCCAATTTCAAGGGTGAAAGATTCCCATCCAAGTTGGTAATTGGAAAGGCCATTCAGACCTTTCATTCAGAGATTTAATGGAGTATTTATTTGCAGGTGTAAGCTATAGGGCAGCTCATGGTTTCTTCTATTGCAGCTCACTCCTTCAACCATTTCCAGTTTTGATGGCATATTCTTGATCCTTGAGGGAGGGCATTTTTGGTGAGCTATTGTACTCTTTGGGGGAGCTTTGAATGCCCCATTTATTTTTTAATATGAATTAAATACTCTTTTCTTCATCTCCAGAAAGTTTCAGGTCGAAATTCCAAGTAGAAATGTATAAATCTCACTTTTAATGGAAGAACAATGCCATTTCCCCACTACCTTGTTGTGAACCAATGTATTGATGATGATTTCAAATGAATGGATGATTCTCTGATGCATTTGTGATTAATGGAATACCATGGATGTATTTTACAAGTTTCATGTACTGTACTTGAGCATTTGAAGTATTTTTACTCAGTTTAATTGCATTGGGAGAAGAAATAGTGCCATTTCCCCAAGGGTCGAATTGGTGATTTTTGCAGTTGAATGGGAGAGGGTTGGAACAGATATAATAATCAATTAATGATGCACATGATACCTTAATAAAATCATTAATATATTCCATACCTATGTTCATAAATTTGAATGGATTTGGAGGCATTTGGGAAGCCATTTTCAGTACTTACCCTAGGGGGATTTGAACCCCAAATTACTAGTAAAATTGCATACTTGGTCCAGAATCTTAAGAGAGTTTGCATAGGTATTTTGGTGGAAATATATCATCCTTGAACATCATATTCAAGTCCTAATATCATTCATACACCTTCCTTGAATATTTGAAGGCATTTGGAGTCAATTCGAGACTTAGAGACCAATACTAGTCAAAGGGAAATCACTAGTAAAGTTACCTACATTGACCGGAATTGAAAGAGGATTTGCAGAAGTATTTTAAAGGTCCAAAGGAATCTATGAAACACATATTTATTTTCTAATGTCATTCATATACCTTCTCAGAATATTTGGGATCATTTGGGGCCAATTTGGGATGTAGAGATCAAAACTAGTCAAAGGTCTAACTAGGGAAAAAAGTGAAAAATTGTCATTTTAATAAAATTCCTAACAAGGGACATTACAGTGGTATCAGAGCATGGTCTGTCTACCTGTGGATTAGGTACATACATTCAAGAATAATAGGAATCCATGTCCTAGTATTACGATGAATCCTATGAGTATAATTCTTATGAGGAATATGCAGATGCTTATGAGCAATATGAAGCAGAATGTGAATGGTACGAGGAAGAGATGTCATCATGCAACACTTCTTACAATTTTAAGAGAAATGAAGATTATTCTTATGACTTTAAATATGAGGAATATGAGTGTGTCACACCAACCAAGGATAATTCTATGAGTGAGTTCCAAAGATGGAGAGCAAAATATAAAACCTTGCCCCAACAATATCAAAAATATCAAGAATATCTTGCTTTTAGCAAAAATACCCAAAATGCCATGTCGTTTGAGTACTTTGTTGAACATGTTTTTGAAAATAGGCCCAAAAATGAAGATGTGGAGTTAGTAAAGAAAGGTTTATGCCCTTCTTGTAAAGAACCTTGGAGTGAGTATCATACATGTGTGCATGAAATTATGTCCCACTTGAGGAGAGATTTTGGGAATTCTTCAAAAAGAGATTCCAAAGATATTGATCATCAGGAAAACAAGGGTCACAATGCATCATTTTGCTTGAAGGATAAAAATGAAGAGACATCACAAGAGCATGAAGAATATTCTGTTGAAAATATGGAAGATCATTTCGAAACACCTTCTAGCTTAGACATGAACCAAAGAGCATCTACTGATGGATGCTTAAACTATGAAGGAGTACCTACTGATGGGTGCTCACACCTCTATGTTGGTGACATAGAGATCACTTTTGAAAGTGTTGTTGCAAGCCCAAGTTCCATTAAGCATGATGATGAAGACCTTGTAGTAGTTGAAGAAGAACCAAGATCAACTTCCCCATCACCACTTGAGCTTCATGAAGTTGGTCCAAGCAAAATTGAAGAAGATGAGGAGGTTCATTTGCAAGAGTCTCATTTTCTTGAAAGGTCCTTAAATATGAATGAAAATAAGATCCAAGAGTCCCTCATCATTTTCCATGACACTCAAGCATTGGTGTCAAATTCTTGTTGGAGAGCTACTTCATTGGAGGAAACATCCTTCCTTGAAGACATCGAGAAGATTCAAAGAACAATGTGCCACATCAAAGGTAATTTCATGTCTTTGCTTTTTGATAGAAACCATTTGTTTGAGCTTAATGAATTTTTACATGATTCATACTTGAAGAATAATGAGGATATTCGTAAGCTCACAATTCAAAATGAACAACTTCTTGAAAAGTATCAAGATACTTGTTTTTCCTCCTATGTTTCAGATTGTCAAATGGTAGATTGTTTGGAGGATTCTCATGACATGGTGGATCATGAGAAATGTGGGAATTTGAATGTGCTTAATGTGTTTGAAGATGAACTTGAAGAGATCCAAACACTTGATGTGGTGGAAGAGGAACTTGAATTGTCTCTTGATGAAGGTTATGCAATTTTTAAAGAAGAGCATGATTCCTCTACATTGGAACCAATCTATGACAAAGGTTTTCCACTTTTGAAGGAGCTGCATGATACTACCCACATGGATCCTTCCCATGATAAAATTTTTTCACTTTTTGATCATTTGGGTGAGTTAGTTTGTTCTCCTACATCCTACAATTCCATGTTTTGTAGTATTAGTCTCAACGAAGTATGGGTGAAAGGGTTCTTTTTTATGGTACCACATGAGGAGTATGGAACTCCTAGATTTACCTTTTATGATGACATGGTTGGAGCACACTCTTATTCACATTTTTAGCAACATTATTTGTCACTTTATGATGATGCAAATCTACATGGATTCACCTATGATATGCATTTGAGTCACTTGAAGACTCATGGTTTTTCTTGCTCAACACTTGATTCATTTGATGTTGGAGGAACTTCATCCAACACTTGGGAGAATAGATTTATGATTGGAGAAAATTTTTGTTGGAAGCCACATACTTTTTTATATTTTTATGATTCTCACATTCATGGATGTATTGGCGAGACTTATTTGAGTCATTTGAAGTCTCCTTGTTTTTTCTGCTCATTATTTGGTTCAGATTTTAGTGGAGATTCTTCATTCACTTCTTGGATGAAAGAATACATGGCTGAATATTTTGATGCATATTACATCCTTTTGGAGCAGCATTATAGGACATGGGATCCTCACCTATGTCATTGGAGCATATTTGATTGGTCACTTGAAGCTTGTATGCACTTGGAAAATGGTGGTCTACTTGCTTGGAGGTATAAGCACTTTCATGACTCTTTGATAAAGCATATCCTTGATGTACATTTTCATTATGTTCTTATGTACTTTGATGATATATATTTGGTACTCATGATGTTTGGAAGAATGCATACAAGAAAATGGGATCCATGAATCCTCTCATCTAATGGTGTGGGTTGGAGAGCACTCTTAATTGTTGGGGTGCAATACAAGCAATGGGACCCTAGAATAATTTTTGTCTCATTGGTTTCATTTTTGGGGGGGAAGCAAGCAGTATGGGAGATGGATTCCCCACTTAATAAAGTGATTTTAATCAGAGTAGTGCAGCAGCAAGCATGGTGGTTCCTCTCTAAAATCTTCATGGAAACTCAAAGACTTAAGGTTGGGAAATTCAATGGCAACTTCAAAGAATTATACAGAAAGCAGGTTCTTCAACACCCATGTTTAAAATTGCTTGAGGACAAGCAATATTTGGAAGGGAGGATTTGTAATGTCCCAAATTTGGAATTGGGTCACAATGGCCTAATCACATTGTCCCTATTCAGTAGAGTTTGTCAAATTGATGCTAAAGTTCAAATAATTGCCAAGGAGGAAGATTACTAGTTTCCTAGGTTTGGGGTGGAAGCTTTAGGATTTGGAATAATGGGGATAATAAATGATGTTTGAACATTAGAGTGGAATAAATATTTAATAAAGGAGATAAATAAATATATACAATTGAAAATAAAAGTGGCATTTGATTATGAAGACACGTGGAGGAAGTGGGACCCACATATGGCTAGATTTCCCCACTACGCTTGGCATCATTCTCTCACCAATTCGAATTCAAGGTGAATGGTAACATACTTGGGGGAGTCCAAAAGGTATTATTCATGGCATGACTCATTCAAGGTCGAAATATAGAGGAAGAGTAACTCCCATGGAAGAGGAAGAGGAAATTTGGAGCTAGTGAGACACTTGGGCTAGATTCCCTAGCTCTATGACAACAATGATGAAGATGCTATGACACCTATGACACAAATCAGACCTGAAGGCTGACATATGAAATATATGACATGTTAGGGCTAAAAATAGACTCCAAGAGGGTGCTCAAGGGTGTTAGGGCAGCTAATATGCTTCCACATGTGATTTGGTGGAAGTGGGAGACTAGGAATGTTTGTACAAGTGGCATTCTTTGGAATCTCTTCCCGAATTGAGTTGGCATGATTCTCTTGGAAGGGATTCGACCCATGGAGTACATTAGAACTTTATAAATTTAAATAACAAAAAATGAAACCAGCTTTTGATCATTTGTATAATTTGCAATTGAATTTGTGAAGAGGGAGAGCTAGTGGACGACTAGTTTCTTGCCTTGGTCAATTTCAAGGGTGAAAGATTCCCATCCAAGTTGGTAATTGGAAAGGCCATTTAGACCTTTCATTTGGATATTTAATGGAGTCTTTATTTTCAGGTGTAAGCTATAGGGCAGCTCATGGTTTCTTCTATTGCAGCTCACTCCTTCAACCATTTCCAGTTTTGATGGCATATTCTTGATCCTTGAGGGAGGGCATTTTTGGTGAGCTATTGTACTCTTTGGGGGAGCTTCGAATGCACCATTTATTTTTTAATATTAATTAAATACTCTGTTCTTCATCTCCAGAAAGTTTCAGGTCGAAATTCCAAGTAGAAATGTATAAATATCACTTTTAATGGAAGAACAATGCCATTTCCCCACTACCTTGTTGTGAACCAATGTATTGATGATGATTTCGAATGAATGGATGATTCTTTGATGCATTTGTGATTAATGGACTGCCATGGATGAATTTTACAAGTTTAATGTACTGTACTTGAGCATTTGAAGTATTTTTACTTAGTTTAATTGCATTGGGAGAAGAAATAGTGCCATTTCCCCAAGGGTCGAATTGGTGATTTTTGCAGTTGAATGGGAGAGGGTTGGAATAGATATAATAATCAATTAATGGTACACATGATACCTTAAAAATATCCTTAATATATTCCATACCTCTATTCAAAAATTTGAGTTTCTTTGGAGGCATTTGGGAAGCCATTTTCAGTACTTACCCCAGGGGGATTTGAACCCCAAATTAATAGTAAAATTGCATACTTGGTCTAGAATCTTAAGAGAGTTTGCAGAGGTATTTTGGTGGAAATATATCATCCCTGAAAATCACATTCAATTCCTAATATCATTCGTACAACTTCCTTGAAGATTTGAAGGCATTTGGAGTCAATTCGAGACTTAGAGACCAATACTAGTAAAAGGGAAATCACTAGTAAAGTTACCTACATTGACCAGAATTGAAAGAGGATTTGCAGAAGTATTTTAAAGGTCAAAAGGCATCTGTGAAACACATATTTATGTTCTAATGTAATTCATATGCCTTCTCAGAAGATTTGGGATCATTTGGGGCCAATTTGGGACCTAGAGATCAAAACTAGTCAAAGGTCTAACTAGGGAAAAAAGTGAAAAATTGCCATTTTAATAAAATTCCTAACAAGGGACATTGCACTTATCAACCTAGGATTTTAAATTTCCCTTTGTGATCATCATTGCATCTACCTGGGACTATTAAGATCCCTTTTCGATCACTAGTGATTCAACCTGTTGATTTAACTCAATTTCTTTTTCTTCCAATTCATTAACCCAAGAACGGAAATCATTTCATTCTCCCTCTATAATTACAGGCTGCACAGTTAAAGAATCTCTTTCATCCTCTAGTTCTTGATAATCCAACAGTAACTTCTCCTTTTCAGACTCCATGGTATCCTGTTTCCTCTTCATTTCAATTCCTTCATTGCTGGCTTGCACCAAATTATATTTTAATTTTAACATTTTTACTTTGCTTCGCTCCAAATCATTCATCAACTTATCAACATTATCGACATTGGCCTAAGCAGCTTCTATAGTCACTGAAGCTATGAACTTAAGATCTTTGTGGGTTCCTTCTACCAAAGTAATTTCTTGTATAGTTACTATATATGGTTGCATACCCATTTTCAACCTCTTCTCTGTTCTTCTTAAGACCGTCTTCCTCTTAGGATCAAGGATGATAATGTCCAATTTGGATACATAATGTTGTTTAGAAGGAGTGAACGGTGTGAGCCTAAGCTCAAAAAATAAAATATTTCCTCCTGTAAGTGGGATTCCTAAATCATCTGGTGGATCTATGTCCATGTATCGTAAACTCTGATCTTCTTCATGGATCCTTTTATCTTCCACAACTTTCATGATCCTAGCTTATTCCTACTTTTGCTTCTCCAATTCAATTGCTTTCTCTACTTCCTCTTGTTCTTCTTTTATTTGTTTGTCCTACTCAACTTCTTCTATTTCCTTTTGTTCTTCCGAGTTTCTTCTTCTGCTGCCTTTGAATCTTCTTCTTTCTTTCAAGCTTTTTTGTCCTCTTGCTTTCTTTCTGCTTCATGTTTTTGTTTTATTTCTTCCTCTTTTTTTCTTCTTTATTCTTCGGCTGCTACAACCTATTCTCTAGCCCTCTGTTGTTCCACTTCTTTCGTAGTCTCTTTATCTTGACTAGAACCTGCTTTTCCTTTCCCGCCAAATATTTTATTCCAATATGCCATATTTTTTCCCTTCGATACAATTCCTCATCCTTTAAGAAGTGGTCTGTATATTCGAAACGAATCGTACAGGATGCGTAATGCTTGGCTACTTTCTGCAGTTTGTCATTTATAATAAACACCTTTTCCTCAAAATGGAATGCCTCCAAGTCCTTTATGAAAACTTATTTTCCTTTAACCTTGGTGGATTTGTATGCCCTGGTGGTGAAAGGGAGCAGAGGGTAAGAATCCTTCTTATTCTCATTCTAAAATTCCCAACAACGTTGATAAAAACTTGCCTCTTTATGCACTACATAATCTGTGGCGTACCTTGACATTAGAAAAGGAGCTTTAGTTCCTCAATACATTTGGAGATATGTGGCTTCTTGGGTAAAGTAGTAATCCCCATACTCACCGATTACTGTCATTGCATTATCCGACAAATGATTTGGTTCCTCGTTAAATATCAACCTATACAGAGGAATTATGAACTCCTCGCATAGAATCTTATAGAAGATTGGATATTTATGATCCCACATTATTTGGTAGGAAACATAGAGAGGGGTCTCAGTTGGGACCCAATAACACCCCAACTTGTGGAACTAGTTTCTTATCAATATGCAATCAATGAGATAAGCGGACATGAATAATTATGCCCTCTTCTGCGTCATGCCTCCTTGGGAGGCTGCTATTGTTGATGCCATACTCTATGAAATAATGTCCGCCCAATTGAAGATAGTACCATGGGAAGTGACATGATATGTAATAGGAACCCAGATAATTTTGTACATATTTGCATTCGCCCTTCCAAATATTCTACTTAACATCATCGCTATAACTCTAAAAGGTGTTTTCAAATTATGTGAATCATGCTCTCCTCTTGCTTGTTGCCTTATCTTTTATCCAGGTATCAACATCTTCTTGGCATATTATGATTGGTTTATGTTGACCCATATTATCCAATCCTCTGTCATCATGATTTTAGGAGGGAGTAACTTATAGGTTGTGCTAATATTAGTTGGTTGAAATTAAGCAAATCCTTATCCATTTTCCCTAGATATGATTCTTGAATTGACATCTATGTGGGGTAATATCCATCATATTACCTCCGAACATGGGAATAGCTTCGGACGAGTTGCGGCCTTATGAAGACCTAATTTTTTTTTGTTCTGGTGTACCATCATCTCTTCAATAGAGGCATCTGACACGTACTTGTCTGGCATAAGGTGATATAATTCACCCCATTTATACTCAGGAACTACTCCAGTTGCATCCCTGGTGTCTTCATATAGGGTCTCCATCATGGTTTTTGGAACAATTTCAATATCAGAGTCAGATTCCGTGACCTTGGATTTTTGCTTAGAATCTCTCCTTTGCATTTTCGAATCCTAGGATAAAAACATCGTTAATGTATAAACAACATATCAAATAAGCCAATGTTAAGGAAACAAATATCAAGCAAACACGGTAATGAATATACAAACTTTTAACCAAACTAATTCAAAATGAACTGCCATATGTATAACCTGTCAATATGCATTATTTGCAAGAAAATAAATATAGACGAGCTTGATTCATACTTCCATAATATCATGTCTTAGGGTCGAAGTGCTTATTTTTATGAACACAAGATGCATTGTAAGGTAGGCTTCTTCATTTCATCATTCATAGTTGATACTAGAATTAATAGCTAGTATCTTAGTTAAAAGAGTGAGAGTCCACACAAAAGATATAATATATCAATGGGTTATATGTAGATCACTCATCATTCTACCCACAGTATTATACTACTTTTCCAAACTTGTTGTAACTAGTAATGCGTTGAAGGCGAAGAGACGAACTTTCGATTCAAACATCGAAATCACATAGTTTAGGGTTTCAAACAAGAACCTTGTTTCATGTTTATGTTGATATAAATTCTATTAACACAGTTTGTTAAAGGTGAAGGTGGTGTGTGTGGAAATATACATTCATTGTCATAACATTACAGGTTCTAAGACACTCACTTTCGTGAAGGATCTTGAATCTTTAATGGATATAGGCCAACCAATAGCGGAAAACAGATTTGGATTCAGGTTAACTAAAATACCACAACTATCATTGGAAATGGATTAAGACAATTTACTCAAGCAAATGCACCAAACCCTACTTGGCTATGTCTTTTACCAAGAAAAATAAGTTTTATGGATAGACTGGGGCTACTAGCCACAACCACCGGTGGCCATTACTGAAAAAATTCAAACATAGATCTATGTGTGTTATTCTATGTAACCGATGGCTTATAAATAAAATCTCTTTCACCCCTACATGCATCCGGAAATGTTGTTCCTGGGGTTTCAGTTTCGTATATACAGACTTTGGCCTTATGCCCTAGCGAGTTTTAGGGTAAGGACAACGCAAACATGCGCGCTAAAACAATGTTTGAATCTTACTTTTATACATTAAAGGACACCATTTTCTTAAAACAAGTTTAACATGATTAATGGACATAAGAGACCTACCTAGCGGTGCACAAATGGTGTAGATGTTGTACTTAAAAGGGGTTATCGAATTGTTGTCCAAAGATTCACTCCAAACATCCAAACGGCGTTGCACTTTCTTAACAAAGAAAACCGTTGAATCCCCTTTCATATAAATAACAAAGAAACCCTAGTAATAAATGTGTCTCGGTATTCGTGCTAACGGGTTCAAATGGTTTAAGTTCAAACTTCTTTTCGGCAATTATAAAGTTTGTCAAAAAATTGTTCCGAACCGAAAGGTCATTTTACGCTGAAAATTTTTCGCATGAGAAACTCCTTTCACACCGATTCTTTTCGGTTTAGAAACCAATTTGGTGTCGAGCCAATTCATATTTTGATATTGGGTTGTTTCGGGCCATTTTGAAAAAAATTCAAACCTTCTTTCATCTTTTGGGCGAAGTTCCCTATCGCAATATCGACAGGAAAAACTCGAAACCAAATGTCATTTTGCACCGACATGTTTCAGAGACAAATTTGGTTTTGCTACGACCATTTCAGTGCAAAAGCCAATTTTATATTGATCGTAGGAAAAAAAAATTGTTTTAATTTCTTCGGCGTAAATTTAAACTTCCTTCCGATGTAACACAACTTTGATGAAGAAATAATATTGCTCTGATTGTTTCAGGGTGAAAGTGAATTTTGCTTCGATCGGGTTCAAACTCATTTTCCCCCGACCATTTCGGCGTAAAACCTAATTTTGCTCTGATACAAGAAACTAAAAAAAATTATTCTGACTTCAAAAATTTCCTAAGTGTCAAAAAAAATTTACAAACAAAGAGACTCTAGTAAATCAAAATTAAAGGAGGGGCCCTATAATTTTACACAAAAGTTTGGGGAAATGGTTACAGCTACGACAATTACATAACAAGAATGTTAACCATGAAATTAATTTCCAATCCTCTAAAATGAATAACCAAGAACAATTTATGTAAGCGTTTGAATTTTCAAGTATCTCTTCATGCTTGTTTTCTGTCTTTGGAGGGATGGCTGAGAAAATTACAGTTATTGGACCATATAAGTCCATCTCTCTCCAAATAACCCTCATATTCCCAACTAGGAGGGATTTTAAATCAATTTTCTTCTCTATTATGCCCACTATGATACCTAACTTCATCTATAAAAAAGATGTTCAATTTCTCATATATTTCCTCATAAATATCGAACACTTTAGATATGTCCTTCTGGTGGGTAGGTAAAAAATTTACAGCCCAAATTCTTTTTCAACGGTTCATTCCAAATTGAGATTGATCCCAAGCAAATACAAATCTGGCAGCCTTCATCCAATCGAATTTGTGAAGAAAAAAATGTAATTTTTTTTTCCAAGTAAACCATACAATGTAATTTTTTTCCAAGTATGTAAACCATAGAGAAATATCAAAACCTTCCTTCACAACATTTTATAACTAAGGGACCAAACTTGAGGTGATAGCAATTATAAGGAGAAAATTTGAAATCAGGATTTAAGTGTTATGGTTTTGTGCAGACAAACCCTGGTACTCTGAAAAGTAATCCTTCTACTCCCAATATCAAGAGTTTCTTCTAAACTGAAATCAATTATATGAAAATTGATTTTGAATTTGTAAATGGAAGACTTGAAAACAAAAGTGATGTAACACGATTGATCCGCACTTGGGCAGGAAGCACGAGGGGGACAACAGTTTGATTGAATGAGTTGGCTCTGTTATGGCGGAAGCTTAAGAAACAAAATGTGCAAAGCAAGAGTACACTACACAGATAAACACAAATACACAGACATTATGCAGGAATGCAAACTGGTTTCTCCATTACTAGATGTAATATCATAACTTGATTCTATGCCTATATATTACAATAATTTACATGCTTTTATAGAGAGTGCTGAGATGCTTGGGTGCTTTCTTGTTATGTTGTTGGTGTAAGTAGCTGATCTAGAGTTTTTCCAATATAGACCTAGGTTCTTTGCGGTTTTAGCTTTAACCAAAAAAACCTCTTTTCACCAGCCCTTTCGGAAACAACCTGCGCGTAGGTCGAGGTCTCACCCAAGGCGAAGCTATGGGGGTGCTGCAGAATTAGGTTTCTATAGCAAGGTGATGACTTGACAGGACAAACCCACTGCGCAACACACTATGGACTCGTGCTGCGACTGAGGGCTGCGCGACGAATTTCCTCGTCACAGGTTGATACTTCTTCAGCTGGCAAGCTACGCACTCAACACATCCATGGATCATGCGGGTTGACCTTACTCATTCGATGGGACAGTGCAACAGACTTATGCACCTCCACTTCGATGGCAATTGCATTAAGGGTTTACTTGGTACTTATTCCTTTAGATTACTACCAGTGATTATTTAACCTTATACTTGGTCTAATCAAACAAGCTATCAGTCCTGTGCCCCTCCAATATTATACATTAACATAAGTATATAACCATTCATTACTTGCATACATTTCTATCCATGACTGATACATTCACTTACTTAGACTAGCTCACATTCATCAATCATCCATTCGTGAAACACTTAACATATTATCTCTGTTCTCCTCCTACGAAAAATACATATAAAAGCATTAACCAACCAACTGATAATTGAGAGTTCAAACATACACAGTAAGCAAACAGACAGAACAATGCACAAACATATATATAATCTCACTACACAAGATTTAACGTGGTTCACCCCTCGAATGGAGGCTACTTCCACAAGAACAGTTGTTAATATTGATCTTTTGGGAAGGGTACAACCGTTCTTGGTCTATGCACTCAGCTGTGGACTCTCTTCTCTATCATATAGGTCTCTACGCACACAGCTGCAGAGCCTTTACAATTGGTTTTCTCAAAAGTCTAATAATATTCCAAAATGAAGAGTAACCCTTCCCTATACAAAAATGCCTTATTTATAGATCATGCCCGTAGGTCATGTCTTTACAATGTCGCAGGAAAAAACCCTTAGGTTTCCAAAACATGGCATGGCTAACTGCCATCCTGACTGTCGCCATCGACAACTTACTCCACCTGCTTTAGGCCATCCTGCAGGGCCACTCGTGGCTCGTACGCTCCTCTGACAACCGCAGTCCTCAAACAATTACAAATAAATTGTGGCCTGTCTCTTTCTTCCTCTTCCGCCTGCCTGTCTCTATAACCATAGTATCCTAGCTTCTCAACTGCTTGCCACCACTATTCCAACAAGTCACGTTCTCCTTCCTTCGTCCGGCTCTTTGCCAAAAATAGGTCGCTTCCTCGCCCAACCTTTTCTTTTGTCTTCTTACCAAAAATTTATGTTGCGCGGGTCCTGCGCAACTAGATATGCCTAGCAAGCTACGTACTCAACAATATCGTTATTTTCTATTGCGCAGCTCAAAATTGTGTTTCAACAAAATTGGTACCCACTTGGGCCACGCCCAACATATGTTCAGTTACAAGAGAAGTGAGACCAGTTCAGAAGTTCAACTGTTACAGTTGAATGGAATAAAGAGAGATGGTATGTCAAAGTTCAACAGCCGCAAGTCCCAGATCGATGCTACATGTCGATGTCGCAAAACTGTGAGATCGCGGAACTTGTCAAAGTCACGGAGTTGTCGAAGCCATGTCGAAGTCGGAACTTGTCGAAGTTGTGTCAATGTCAATGACTTGTCGAAGCTGTGTTGAAGTTAGAATCTGAAAATAGTTCCAACTGCGATGTGGATCAGACCTCCTTCCTTAAGAAACAATGGTCCCCATTGTTTGCTCATGAAGGTGAGGAAAATTGTCGGTCAGTTCAATAGCAGAGTACCACTTTCCTCTTGATGGGATTTGTCCAGATTTAGCAACTTGAAATAAGGGAATTGTGTTCGTCCTTTTATGGCATACTCGTCATCCCACAATGGTATCACAAGGAAGATGCTCCTGAACATCCGGATGGATGTCTTTAGGTTCTATTGTCGATAAGTCATTCTGTTCCAACAGTGGTGCATGGTATTGTCGAAGTAGATACACATTGAATACTAGATGCAGACCCAAGCATGAAAGAATGTCAATATGGAAAGCGGTTTCTCTAATCTGTCGAAGAATATTGTATGGACCATATCGCAAAGGTTTGAGCTTCTTGAATGGACCAATGAAGCGCTCCTTCTTGAGATGTAACCAGACCTTATCCCTAATTGGGAATGAATGAGGAATAACGATACTTGTCGTGTCGGACCTTAGCTTTCTCGTTTGCTCGATGCAATATTCCTTGTGCTTTATTTTGGATGCCGCATATATGATCTCGAGACTTCAAGGCTTTATCAACTTCTCACTGGCTGTAGTCGGTGTCAGATTTTGGTTGTATCGAGGAGCTGATCAATTCGATAGGTGCTAAGGGTTGAAATCCGTAACAAATCTCAAATGGACTCTTTCTTGTAGAGATTTGTTGAGCACGATTGTAACTGTGTTGTATGTATGGAATACTTTCATCCCATGTGCGTCGATGCTTGTGGTTGTACATGTGAATCAGTTGTACTACCAAGTGATTCACAACTTTCATTTGTTCGTCGGTCTAAGGATGGAAAGTTGCAGACAAAGAGAGTCATGTATCCAGTTTTTACTAGAGAGTCTTCCAAAATATGCTGACGAATCTGGCATCTCGGTTAGAATTAATGGTTGTGGGTAAACCAAAGTGTTTCCAAACATGTGTGAAGAAGATATGAGCAATCTATTGCACCGTCGTGGTCTTCTTGCATAGTATGAGAATGGCCATCTTGGAAAAATTTTCGACTACTACCAAGATCGCATCGTGCTGATGTTTGGTATTAGGATATCCCATCAAGTAGTCCATAGAAATAGATTCCCATGGTCGACTAGGAACTGGCATAGGTGTGTACAATCCTTGTCATCGATTAGGAGGTTTAGAAATGACACAAACCATGCATGATCGAATGTACTTGTTGTTAATTTTTCAATAATTTCATTCAATATTATCTAGGATCGCTAAGAGAATAACAAGCACAACATAACAATCATAAGATACAATGGACACAAAGCATTTCACCGGGGGAAACCAATAAGGTGAAAAACCCCACAACTTCCTTAGAGATAGAATGAGCACCAATACAAAGATCACAAAGATCAAACCCCAAAATATAGATGTCTCCAACAGCTACTCCTCCTCCACTTGTGCACACTCCTCTCTCTCAACTATGCGAGTTGGATGAGTGAGTGAATGAGTCAAATGAGAGAGACACACTCTCTATTTATACAACAACTTAACCTGCCTTTAACCCTAACTGGACCGACTTCCTAAGGAAGCCTAATAACCCATCCACATGACTCATATAGGGCCGAACCCACCAAGGTGGTCTAATAACCCATCAAATATAAGTTACGACACTTACAATGTAACTTGCGACACTTGCAAATACAAATGACGACACTTCCAACCGGAGGAATAATACATCTCCATTGGGGATACAATAAAGTACAAATGTAATGCATAAAATATACAAGTGAATATATTTCAAAGTTACAAATACATCAACACTCCCTGTTAACTAGGAATGTATTCTCTTGACACAGGTCATCAATACATATAAGCATAAGTCTTCAATTCTGGAGCTGGATCATCATCACTGGATCATGGAGCATCATCGACACTGCTGTTGTACTCTTCATCTCTATCACTGGTGCTATCTCTCAATTCTTCTCATCATAGGAATTTCTACAGAGCTATCCCTTTTTCATGCTGGATGTAGACCTAACCTCCTGTAGGTCTTTATCATCTCTGTGAGCATGCCATCTTGTGGAATTATCAGGGATGATTACGTGTGTCAACAAAACCTTGAAAGAGAATCTTGGGACTGATTGCAATATTACTACTCAACCTATCGGATCTCCTAGGACTTTTACATGTGACCTCCACAAAACCTTAAAAGAGTGTCTTGCGACCTGCAATATTCTAAAGAGCATCCCAGGACTTTTACATGACTAGCACAACCTATTCGGATCTCCAAGACTTATTACATGTGGTCTCCACAAAACCTTAAAAGCATGTCTTGCGACCTGCAAGATCTCTAAAAAGCATCCCAAGACTTTTACTTGCCTAGCATAACCTATCCGGATCTCCAGGGATCATTACATGTGGTCTAGTAAAACCTTAAAAGAGTGTCTTGCGACCTACAATATCTCTAAAGAGCATCCCAAGACTTTTATGTGCCTAGCACAACCTGTCCGGATCTTCAGGGTTGATTACATGCTTCTGCACAACTTGTCCACGGCCACGGAGTATCATCCTGATACTCATGATCAACCTGATCATCCTCGCACGGAGCATCATCCCAATGCTCATGATCATACTAATCATCATCATACAGTGCATCATCCTTATGGACATCATCATCACATGATCATATTGATCATCATCATAGCATCAACCTAATGCATATCATCATCACATGATCATCCTGATCATCATCATAGCATCATCCTGATGCATATCACCACACATGATCATCCTGATCATCATCATACAGAACATCATTTGGAGCATCGTCCTGATGTTCATCACACAGTACTTACATCCACATCCATGGGAAGGATCCTCCTACCACCATGCTTGGAATGGCTCCTACAAATGTGTCCCATCACTTTCTCCTTGAAGAATCTTCTATTTGAAGAACACCAAGCCTTTCTCTGAAGTACTCGAACTTCACTCTAGCTAGTGGTTTGGTCAAGACATCTGCAATCTTCTCATCCGTCACAACATACTGGAGCTTCACTGCTCCTCTCTGCACCATATCCCTAATATAGTGATACTTGATCTCGATGTGTTTCGACTTGTCATGGAACATTGGGTTCTCAGACAACTTCACACAACTCTGGTTGTCACAGAAGATACAAGTAGCATCTAACTGGAGATCAAACAAATCAGACAGTAGCTTCCATATCCATACTACCTCACAACTAGCCGAACAAGCTGCAACATACTCTGCTTAGACTGTACTCAGTTGTACGTAGGATTGCTTCCTGCGAAACCAAGAGATCACACCTGATCCCATATTGAAGCAGCACCCTGAAGTGCTCTTCCTATCTACAACATTGCCTGCCCAATCTGAATCAACATAACCCTCTAGGTTAAACTTTTGATTTGCATCATACTTGAGCCCATAATCAACTATACCCTTCAGGTACCTCAAAATATGCTTTACAACAATCAAGTGAACATGTCTAGGATCCATCAAGAACTGGATCAAGGTGTTCACAGCAAAGAAAATATCTGGTCTCATGTTCATCAGGTACATCAAGGACCCAATCATCTGACAATACATCGTGGCATCAATCAAATCTGATGAAGCATCACTCAATAGCTTCAAGTTCGATGTCATAGTTGTGGCCATGGCCTTACTCAATAGCTTTAGGTTTGATGCCATAGTTGTGGCCATGGCCTTGCATTCCATCATCCTGACCCGCTTCAGGAATCTCTACTGCATACTTTCCTTGTCGAAGGAAGATTCCATCTGCACTTTGCCACACCTCCATACCTAGAAAGTAATGCATCATACGCATATCGAACTCGGAAGCAAGCTTCCTCTTCATATCAGCAATCAACCCAATCTCACCTGTCACAAACAGGTCATCTACATATAGTAGGAGTATCACTGGATTGCCTTCCTCAACCTTGTAGTAAAGGTTGGAGTCCGCTTTACTCTTGGTAAAGCCCAAACTAGATAGGAAGTTGTCTATCCTGTTGTACAATGTCCTGGGTGCTTGCTTCAAGCCATACAAAAATTTCTTTAACTTGCACACATATGAATCCATGTCATGTATCTCAAAACTGAGTGGCTGCTCCACATACACTTCCTCTTCGACTACACCATTCAAGAAAGTTTTCTTGACATCCATCTGGTGTATCTTCCACTTCATTACTGCAGCCAGAGCAAGCATTGTTCTGATGGAAGTGTATCTGGCTACAGGTGCAAAATTTTCTTCATAATCTATCACTTCTTTCTAGGAGAATCCATGAGCCACAAACCTTGCCTTGTATTTCTCTATGCTAACATCTGTAGCATGCTTGATCTTGTAGATCCACTTGGAAGTCACAACAGACTTCCCTTCTGGCCTTTGGATCACATCCCAAACATCATTCTTCATGATTGATTGGTATTCCTCGACCATGGAATCCTTCCATTCTTTCTTTTATGTTGCTTCTTCATAACTGGAAGGCTCTTTGTTCATTATGTCACAGAGTAAGGCAACATAGCTAATGTGTGACCTTTTCCTTTTTCTTTATCTGTGTTCCTCTTCTGGAATGCCTCACCTTTATGCATCTTGGATGAGCTCTCTAGACCATGCCAGTTTCCTCTTGTGATAGTTCTTCTCATGGGGTGCATCTACAGGTTCTTGTGGATCTTCTATTTCATGATCCTCTTCTGGAATTACTTCATTCATGGTGGCGTCTTGTATTCTGGGTACCCTTTATTCTTCATTGTCTTCAATAGGTGTCTTCCTTAATTTGATGTATGTTGATTCTTCATCAAAATTCACATCCCTACTGATGTCAATCTTTTTGAACCCTGAGAAGTAGATTATGTATGCCTTTGAGCTTTCACTGTAACCCACAAATATACCCTTCTTTCCTGAAGGATCTATCTTTTTCCTCTTTTATTTTGGAATGTGTGTGTATACTAGACAACCAAATATTCTAAGATGGCTAACTTCTAGTTTCTTACCAGAGAAAAATTCTTCTGGTGTCTTGTTGTCAATTATCTTGTGTGGTGTTATGTTTTGTACATATACAACTGTCCTTGCTGCTTCTGCCCATAGTTGCATAGGTAGATCTTGGTCATGAAGTGTTGCCCATGCTGCTTCCATGATTGTTCTATTCTTCCTTTATGCAACCCCATTTTGTTTTGGATTGTAAGGAGTGGTCAACTCCCTCTTAATCCCTGAATCACTGCATAACTTCTTGAAGTCTCCTGAAGTGAACTCTTCACCATTGTCGGATCTAAAGGTCTTGATTTTCTTATCAGTTTGGTTTTCTATCAAGGCTTTGAATTCCTTGAACTTATCAAACACTTCATCTTTGTTCTTCAAGAAATATACCTAAGTATTCCTAGATAAATCATCAATGAAATAAACATAATATACATACCCACTCAGAGAACTGGATGACATCGGTCAGCATACATCGAAGTGGATAATCTCCAAGATTCCTTTTTCCTTGCTTTCACTGCTTGGAAATGCCTTCTTTGTGTTCTTTCCTTTTGCACATCCTTTGCAAACACCTTCATGCTTTGACTAGATTTCAGGAAGACCTTCTACTTCTTTGCTTGCAATTGGTAGAGCTCTATAGTGCACATGTACAAGCCTTCTGTAATGTCCCTTGTTAGGAATTTTATTAAAATTGCAATTTTTCACTTTTTTTTTTGGTTCGACCTTTGACAAGTTTCGATCTCTAGGTCCCAAATTTTCCCCAAATGATCCCAAATATTCTGAGAAGGTATATGAATGATATTAGAACATAAATATGTGTTTCAGGGATGCCTTTGTACCTTTAAAACACTTCTGCAAATACTCTTTCAATTCTGGTCAATGTAGGTAACTTTACTAGTGATTTCCCTTTGACTAGTATTGGTCTCTAGGTCTCAAATTGACTCCAAATGCCTTCAAATATTCAAGGAAGTTTTATTAATGATATTAGGAATTGAATATGATGTTCAGGGATAACATATGGCCACCAAAAGACCTCTGCAAACTCTCTTAAGATTCTGGACCAAGTATGCAATTTTACTAGTAATTTGGGGTTCAAATCCCCCTAAGGTAAGTACTGAAAATGGCTTCCCAAATGCCTCCAAACCCACTCAAATTTATGAAAAGAGGTATGTAATGTGTTAAGTATGTTATTAAGGTATCATATGCACCATTAATGGTTTATTACAACTGTTCTCACCCTCTCCCATTCAACTGCAAAAATCCCCAATTCGACCCTTGGGGAAATGACACTATTTCTTCTCCCAATGCAATTAAACTGAGTAAAAATGCTTCAAATGCTCAATTACAGTACATGAAACTTCTATAAGACATCCATGGAAGTATATTTATCACAAATATATCAGATAATCATCCATTCATTCGAAATCATCATCAATACATTGGCTCACAACAAGGTAGTGGGGAAATGGCATTGTTCTTCCATAAAAAATGAGATTTATACATTTCTACTTGGAATTTCGACCTGAAAATTTTTGGAGATGAAGAACAGAGTATTTAATTCATATTACAAAATAAATGGGGCATTAGAAGCTCCCCCAAAGAGTACAATAGCTCACCAAAAATGCCCTCCCTCAAGGATCAAGAATATGCCATCAAAACTGTAAATGGTTGAAGGAGCGAGCTGCAATAGAAGAAACCATGAGCTGCCTTGTAGCTTACACCTGCAAATAAAGACTCCATTAAAGCTCCAAATGAAAGTTCTGAATGTCCTTTCCAATTGCCAACTTGGATGGGAATCTTTCACCCTCGAAATTGGCTAAGGCAAGAAACTAGTCATCCACTAGCTCTCCCTCTTCACAAATGCAATTGCAAATTCTACAAATGATCAAAAGCCTTTCTCAAACTTCATTTCTACATTTTATAACCAACATTATCCTTCTAAGGGTCGAAATCCTCTCAATAGATTCAATAGATTTTCATTTAGGAAATATTCCACATTTGCCACTTGTCTCCTAGTTCCAACCTTCCATCTTCTCCCAAATTCGATTTTGAGTCTCTTTGGTTTCTCCAACTCCCAAATTCGCCTTATTTGAGCCTATTTTTGGGGATGACATGTCATAGTGGTCAGATGTCAGAGGTCAGGTCTGCAATTTGTCATAGTTGTCATAGATGCTCCATCATTGGTGTCATAGGGGCTAGGGAATCTAGCCCAAGTGTCCACAAACTTCCACTTTGACTCTTTATCTTCCATGGAGGTTACCAATCCTTCCAAATTCGACCTAATATTCTCAATGAAATGTGTTATGACTTACCAACTCACCAAAGAGTGTTCACATTCCCATTAATTTGAATTTGCAAAAGAGAGATACCATGTATTATGAAAAATCAAGCTAGTCTGGGCCCACATCCTCCATATGTCTCCAAAACCATTTGTCACTTAGGATTTCTCTTGAATTTATTTATTCACTCTATTTATTAAATACTTGAACCCTTCTAATGTCTAAACATCATTTATTATCCCCCTTATTCCAAATCCCAAAGCTTCCACCCCAAACCTAGGAAACTAGTAATTTTCCTCCTTGGCAATTATTTGACCCTTAACATCAATTTTACAAACTCTAATGAATATGGCTAATGTGATTAGGCCATTGTGACCCAATTCCAAATTTGGGACATGAAAAATCCTCCCTTCCCAATATTGCTTGTCCTCAAGCAATTTCAAACATGGGTGTTGAAGAACCTGCTTTCTGTATAATTCTTTGAAGTTGCCATTGAATTGCCAAACCTTGAGTCTTTGAGTTTCCATGAATATTTTAGAGAGGAACCACCATGCTTGCTGCTGCACTACTCTTATTAAAATCACTTTATTAAGTGGAGAATCCATCTCCCATAATGCTTGCTTCCCAAAAAAAAATGAAACCAATGAGACAAAAATTATTTCAGGGTCCCATTGCTTGTATTGCACCCCAACAATTAAGAGTGCTCTCCAACCCACACCATTAGATGAGAGGATTCCTGGATCCCATTTTCTTGTATGCATTCTTCCAAACATCATGAGTACCAAATATATATCATCAAAGTACATAAGAACATAATGAAAATGTACATCAAGGATATGCTTTATCAAAGAGTCATGAAAGTGCTTATACCTCCAAGCAAGTAGACCACCATTTTCCAAGTGCATACAAGCTTCAAGTGACCAATCAAATCTACTCCAATGACATAGGTGAGGATCCCATGTCCTATAATGCTGCTCCAAAAGGATGTAATATGCATCAAAATATTCAGCCATGTATTCTTTCATCCAAGAAGTGAATGAAGAATCTCCACTAAAATCTGAACCAAATAATGAGCAGAAAAAACAAGAAGACTTCAAATGACTCAAAGAAGTCTCGCCAATACATCCATGAACGTGAGAATCATAAAAATATAAAAAAGTATGTGGCTTCCAACAAAAATGTTCTCCAATCGTAAATCTATTCTCCCAAGTGTTGGATGAAGTTCCTCCAACATCAAATGAATCACGTGTTGAGCAAGAAAAACCATGAGTCTTCAAGTGACTCAAATGCATATCATAGGTGAATCCATGTAGATTTGCATCATCATAAAGTGACAAATAATGTTGCTAAAAATGTGAATAAGCGTGTGCTCCAACCATGTAATCATAAAAGTTAACTCTAAGAGTTCCATACTCCTCATGTGGCACCATCAAAAAGAACTCTTTCACCCATACTTCATTGAGACTAATACTGCAAAACATGGAATTGTAGGATGTAGGAGAATGTACTAACTCACCCAAATGATCAAAAAGTTCAGGAGTTTCATCATGGGAAGGATCCATGTGGGTAATATCATGCATCTCCTTCAAACGTGTGAACTCTTTGTCATAGTTTGGTTCCAATGTAGAGGAATCATGCTCTTCTTTAAAAATTGCATAACCTTCATCAAGAGGCAATTCAAATTCCTCTTCCACCACATCAAGTGTTTGGATCTCTTCAAGTTCATCTTCAAACACATCAAGAACATTTAAATTTTCACATTTCTCATGATCCACCATGTCATGAGAATCCTCCAAATAATCTACCATTTGACAATCTGAAACATAGGAGGAAAAACAAGTATCTTGCAACTTTTCAAGAAGTTGCTCATTTTGAATTGTGAGCTTATGAATATCCTCATTATTCTTCAAGTATGCATCATGTAACAATTCATTAAGCTCAAACAAGTGGTTTCTATCAAAAAGCAAAGACATGAAATTACCTTTGATGTGGCACATTGCTCTTTGAATCTTCTCCATGTCTTCAAGGAAGTATGTTTCCTCCAATGACGTAGCTCTCCAACAAGAATTTGACACCAATACTTGAGTGTCATGGAGAATGTTGAGGGACTCTTGGATCTTATTTTCATTCATCTTTAAGGACCCTTCAAGAAAATGAGGCTCTTGCAAATGAACCTCCTCATCTTCTTCAATTTTGCTTGGACCAACTTCATGAAGCTCAAGTGGTGATGGGGAAGTTGATCTTGGTTCTTCTTCAACTGCTACAAGGTCTTCATTATCATGCTTAATGAAACTTGTACTTGTAGAAAAACTTTCAAAAGTGATCTCTATGTCACCAACATAGAGGTGTGAGCACCCATCAGTAGGTACTCCTTCATAGTTTAAGCATCCATCAGTAGATGCTCTTTGGTTCATGTCTAAGCTAGAAGGTGTCTCAAAATTATCTTCCATATTTTCAATAGAATCTTCTTCATGCTCTTGTGATGTCTCTTCCTTTTTCTCCTTAAAGCAAGCTGATGCATTTTGCCCCTTGTTTTCCTTAGGATCAATATATTTGGAATCTCTTCTTGAATAAATCTCAAAAGCTCTCCTCAAGGAGGACATCATTTCATGCACACATATATGATACTCGCTCCAAGGGTTTTTACAAGAAGGGCATAAACCTTTCTTCACTAACTCCACATCTTCATTTTTGGGCCTATTTTCAAAAACATGTTTAGCATAGTACTCAAAAGACATGGCATTTTGTGTATTTTTGCTAAAAGCAAGATATTCTTGATATTTTTGATATTGTTGGGGCAAGGTTTTATATTTTGCTCTCCATCTTTGGAACTCACTCATAGAATTATCCTTGGTTGGTGTGAAACACTCATATTCATCAGATTTAAAGTCATAAGAATAATATTCATTTCTCTTGAAATTGTAAGAAGTGTTGCATGATGGCATCTCTTCCTCATACCATTCACATTCTGCTTCATATTGCTCATAAGCATCTGCATATTCCTCATAAGAATTATACTCATAGGATTCATCATAATAGTAAGACATGGCTGCCAATTATTCTTGAATGTATGTACCTAATACACAGGTGCAAGGACCATGCTCTGATACCACTGTAATGTCCCTTGTTAGGAATTTTATTAAAATTGCAATTTTCCACTTTTTTCCTTGGTTCGACCTTTGACTAGTTTCGGTCTCTAGGTCCCAAATTTTCCCCAAATGATCTCAAATCTTATGAGAAGGTATATGAATGATATTAGAACATAAATATGTGTTTC
This sequence comes from Larix kaempferi, assembly GCA_027924585.1. NCBI lineage: Eukaryota > Viridiplantae > Streptophyta > Pinopsida > Pinales > Pinaceae > Larix > Larix kaempferi. Next base: position 2,387,965 of record BSBM01001125.1, on the reverse strand, counting down.
AGGGATTCCTTTGTACCTTTAAAACACTTCTTCAAATACTCTTTCAATTCTGGTCAATGTAGGTAACTTTACTAGTGATTTCCCTTTGACTAGTATTGGTCTCTAGGTCTCAAATTGACTCTAAATGCCTTCAAATATTCAAGGAAGGTTTATGAATGATATTAGGAATTGAATATGATGTTCAGGGATAACATATGGCCACAAAAAGACCTTTTCAAACTCTCTTAAGATTCTGGACCAAGTATGCAATTTTACTAGTAATTTGGGGTTCAAATCCCCCTAAGGTAAGTACTGAAAATGGCTTCCCAAATGCCTCCAAACCCACTCAAATTTATGAAAATAGGTATGTAATGTGTTAAGTATGTTATTAAGGTCTCATATGCACCATTAATGGTTTATTACAACTGTTCTCACCCTCTCCCATTCAACTGCAAAAATCTCCAATTTGACCCTTGGGGAAATGGCACTATTTCTTCTCCCAATGCAATTAAACTGAGTAAAAATGCTTCAAATGCTCAAGTACAGTACATGAAACTTGTATAAGACATCCATGGAAGTATATTTATCACAAATATATCAGATAATCATCCATTCATTCGAAATCATCATCAATACATTGGCTCACAACAAGGTAGTGGGGAAATGGCATTGTTCTTCCATTAAAAATGAGATTTATACATTTCTACTTGGAATTTGGACCTGAAACTTTTTGGAGATGAAGAAAAGAGTATTTAATTCATATTAAAAAATAAATGGGGCATTAGAATCTCCCCCAAAGAGTACAATAGTTCACCAAAAACGCCCTCCCTCAAGGATCAAGAATATGCCATCAAAACTGGAAATGGTTGAAGGAGCGAGCTGCAATAGAAGAAACCATGAGCTGCCCTGTAGCTTACACCTGCAAATAAAGACTCCATTAAAGCTCCAAATGAAAGGTCTGAATGGCCTTTCCAATTTCCAACTTGGATGGGAATCTTTCACCCTCGAAATTGGCTAAGGCAAGAAACTAGTCATCCACTAGCTCTCCCTCTTCACAAATGCAATTGCAAATTCTACAAATGATCAAAATCCATTCTCACACTTCATTTCTACATTTTATAACCAAAATTATCCTTCTAAGGGTCGAAATCCTCTCAATAGATTCAATAGATTTTCATTTAGGAAATATTCCACATTTGCCACTTGTCTCCTAGTTCCAACCTTCCATCTTCTCCCAAATTCGATTTTGAGTCTCTTTGGTTTCTCCAACTCCCAAATTCGCCTTCTTTGAGCCTATTTTTGGGGCTGACATGTCATAGTGGTCAGATGTCAGAGGTCAGGTCTGCAATTTGTCATAGTTGTCATAGATGCTCCATCATTGGTGTCATAGGGGCTAGGGAATCTAGACCAAGTGTCCACAAACTTCCACTTTGACTCTTTATCTTCCATGGAGGTTACCAATCCTTCCAAATTAGACCTAATATGCTCAATGAAATGTGTTATGACTTACCAACTCACCCAAGAGTGTTCAAATTCCCATTAATTCGAATTTGCAAAAGAGAGATACCATGTATTATGAAAAATCAAGCTAGTCTGGGCCCACATCCTCCATATGTCTCCAAAACCATTTGTTACTTAGGATTTCTCTTGAATTTCTTTATTCGCTCTATTTATTAAATACTTGAACCCTTCTAATGTCTAAACATAATTTATTATCCCCCTTATTCCAAATCCCAAAGCTTCCACCCCAAACCTAGGAAACTAGTAATTTTTCTCCTTGGCAATTATTTGACCCTTAACATCAATTTTACAAACTCTAATGAATATGGATAATGTGATTAGGCCATTGTGATCCAATTCCAAATTTGGGACATGACACCTTCTATGCCAAAGTTCACTTGGCTCCATGGATTCATGTACCATGGCATGTTCAGGTTGTCCCTTCAATTTGTACAATCCTCCCTCTTGCTCTCCAATCACTACTGCATCATCTATGGTCTTATCTTTTGGCCACATAAGTACTTGGCCATCCACAAATGCAACTCTCATCCCCTTTGCATCCAAAGATGATACGGAGAGAAGATTCTTCTTGACTCTACGTACATATAGAACATATTTTATCTTTAAAGACTTCTCGGAGGCTAACTTGTAGGAGGCTTCACCACTTCCTTTTATAGGGTATTGATAGTCATCCCCAAGCTTCACCTTATGAGGTGACTCATCTTCAGATAGGTCCATAAGAGATGCTTTGAATCCCGTCATATGTTTAGAAGCCCCACTATCAATAATCCAATCATTACACCCATGTGTAACAGTACCTGTGAGAGCAGAGATTAGAACATACTCTTCGTCACTTGAAGAGTCTTCACTTTCTACCTTAGTCTTCTTCCTAAGAGGTTCATCATACTCAGCAGCATGAGCATGATATCTCTTCTTGTGGTTCTTCTTGTTGTTGTTGTTGAAGCTCTTTATGTTCCTGGGACATTCTGAGGAATATTGTCCCTTCTCATCACATGTGTAGCATCTAATGTGAGAGAGATCTTTCTTCTTTTGATGACAGTGAGAAGATTTCTTGTGATGAGGTTGCTCCCTCTTGAACTTACCTTTCTTGGTGTGTGTTGTGAGAGCTTCTTCTTCGCTTCCCATCTTTTCTTCTCAGGCCACAAGTCTAGCTTCTTCTTGTGAACATTCCTCCCATGGTCTACTGAAAGAGATCAATCTATTTCTTGCACAGATACCTTGGATGAAGGAGTCCCATGACCTAGGTAGGCCATTCAATGTGGTCATCATAATTTCTCCATTCTCCACTACTTCATTCACAGATTCAAGTTGTTCTTTGATTTGAGAGACCTTAGTAATTTAGGATTGGATGGTCTCTCCATTCTGGATATTTACCCCTTTCAATTGGTTCTGCGGTGTCATCTTTCGATTTATATTCTTTCCTTCAAACAACTTGGTCAAGGAGTCAAACATCTCCTTAGGTGTCTTTAGGGAAGACACATGGGGGATGAGATGGTCTTTGATAGAATCAACAATGATTCTCTTGGATTTGACCAAGTTCTTCTTGTGTAAGGCCTTAGCCTCATCTCCCTCTGGAATAGGAACCTCTTTACTTATATAGGTGTCCAATTCATTCTCTTCTAGGATTAACCCAATCCTATACTTTCATGCTCGGAAGTTATCAGCTCCTTCTAGATTATCCTCAATATTGGTGTGGTGAGACATCTTAATGAGAAACTCAAATGGAAATAAAAGATTTAGGCCTTACCACTTGATTTGCTGAAACTGGATCTAGAGCTGGATTAGGGTTTGTTACAGAAACCCTAAAAATTAAAACTTTGAATTTCAAACTTCTGATTGGATGGAAAGATGCGCCTTGCTGAGCTGATCAAGCTGGTATACTTCAATTTTAAAATCTGCAAAATTTGACCCCTCAAAATTGACTTTGAAACTTTTGAATCTGCAGTTTCTGGTTTTCTGGTCAAAATCCCGAACTAGAGTTCTATAGATAACGGGGTTGTGCCCAACCAAAAAGTTCGATCTTGGTCTAAAAACTTCGATTTTTCTAAGGAGCATCTAGCCGTGGTCTCAGATTCCAAAAATTCCAACTATTAGGAACCCATGTCAACCCTTCTATTTACTTTGTTAGTATATTATTGTTGGACGCATATGCTTTGTAAGTCGTCCCATAGTATTTGTTGATCCATAGTTTGTATTATTGTTGTTGGACGCATATGCTTTGTAAGTCGTCCCATAGTAATTGTTAATCCATAGTTGTATTGGCCCATAGTTTGTATTGACACATGGCATTGGTGCCTAGACTTAGTATATAAGTTTGTGTTGATACTAATGAAGGTACGGTGAAGTTATTTGTATTGAGCTTGCTCAAAGGAGGTTGCCCCCTCGAAGTGGCTTGTGATCAATAAAAGTGATTCTGAGTTTTGTTATTTTTGCTATCTCGTGTATTTTCACTAATTAATTGTTGTAGGTTCTTCACATATGGTATCAGAGCACTTTCTTGGGCTCGTTGGCTGGAATTTCTGCCAATTTTTGTTTTTTCGCATATGTTGCACGTTCGGATCTGGGAATAATCCCTATCTGCTTAACTATGGGAAGTACTTGGGAATAATCCCTAAAACTCATTGTGAGGAGTACCATAGGAACCCCAAAGTAGTTGTCCCATTGAGAGGACCTCCCGGCGAAAAGGGCAACGAACCCTACCTGATTGACTAGTTCCCACCCGTGAGGTAAACCGAGAGCTGTCATTTGTGGAAAAGTGGTTATCAGTTTTACCTGACCCGTGGAGTGAGGGGTACTGCACCAATATGCAAGCCGTCAGACATCATTGGTGGCCGAGTGAAACCCCTGAACTGTTAGGAAGTCGAACATACCTAGGGTCCATATCTATTTTTAGCTGAACTATTGCCGATCACTTCTGCACCATTTCAGATCCATTCTGAAAGCCATTCCAGATCCATCCGTTTCAGACCTAGCTATTTTTTATCCATTCTGAAAGCTGTTTTCTAGATCCATCTGTTTCCGATCCCTTCTGTGCAAGTAGCAGTTCTAAAAATAAAAATAAAACTATTTTTTTTCCATATCTCCCTTATTTTCACTCCATTTCCCTTGAAAATTCCTTGACACCCCTGTAATCCCATTCTGCATCTTTCATTCGTGAGGACCCTATCCCAAATTCCACTTCCCAAAGCCAGAAATCCCACATTTGTCTATTTTTAGGGTTTTCCATAACTTCTTTAATTTTCACCCAATCGCCTTCAAATTTTGCCGCCGTGTTCATTCCCTATTTCTGCTTCTTTGTCCCTCTTTGACAAATTTTCCCATTCTTTCACCCTGCTTCTAAAATCCTCATTTTCTGCTTCCATGTCCATTCGAAAGTGTCCAAAACCTCGTCAAACCCCAATTACCCATCAAATTTTTTCCTAAATCCAAATTTCCCTTTACTAATTAAGGTTCTGTTTGTGTTTTTCTACCCATTCCAAAAAACAAATCCTGGTTATGGTTGTCACCTGCGTAGGAGCAAAAACCATGGAGGAAGCACTTGCAGCCATCCAAACCAAACTCTAGGATTTGGATGAAAAATTTCTCGGCCTCCATCTTGAGCACTCAGCCATGAACAATAAACGACAGTCCGAGTCTTCATCAGACAATGGGTTCTCTTCTTCCAACAATGTTCGTGGTCCAAAGCTTGATTTTCCTCACTTCAATGGTACTGATTTGACTAGATTGATCTATCGTGCAGAACAGTATTTCAGTCTGCATAATACTTTTGATGTCACCAAATTTCCACTTGCATCATTTCATTTTGAACAGGAACCTCTTTAATGGTACCGTTGGTACATCAAGGCTCATGAAGAGCCAAAATGGCCAGATTTTTGCCAGCTCCTTTTGCAACGATTTGGTCCTAGTGCTTTTGATGACTTCACAGGAGCCCTCACTAAAGCTCACCGAATTGGCACTGTGAGAGAGTATCAGACAAAATTTGAGAAACTAGCCAATCACACAGAAGGATTGTCTGATGAATTCTACAGGAGTTGTTTTATCAGTGGTCTTAAGGATGAAATCCGCTCAGAGGTTAAAATGTTCTGTCCCAATACAATGATGGAATCCCTAGGGTTGGCTAAGTTGGCAGAAGACAAGATTGCAGCCCAACAGCGCTCCAAACCCACTTATGTCCCCTTCTGAAACATTGGTTCTCAACGACCTCCCATCCCGCCAACTCCTCGACCAACTCCTATCAAGCATTTCTCTGAAACGGAGATGCAGGCACGTAGAGAAAAAGGGATTGTTATAATTGTGATGAGAAATTCACTCAAGGACATAGATGTGTTCAGCAAAAGCTCTATCTCTTGGATATGGATTCTCCATCTGCCTCTAAAATTGGTGAAGAAGCTCCAGATACAATGGATGATCAGGGCAACATTCAGGACCCGCCTATTGACCCCCCATCTCAAGATGACCAACCAGAGATATCTCTCCATGCTTTATCCGACATCACAACCCCCCAAAAAATGCGGGTTAGGGGTTACTTCAAGAAGCTTCCTCTTACAATACTCATTGATTCTGGCAGCACTCATAACTTCATTGACCCCCAGATCGCCAAATAGGTTGATTGTTTTGTCCATCCTTGCTCCAAATTTGAAGTCATGGTTGCCAATGGGGGCACCTTACCTTGCAAGGGAAAGTGTCACAATGTGCGTATCTCTCTGGAAGATTATAACTTGCACTCTAACATGTTTTCCTTAGGCGGATGTGATGTGGTTTTGGGCGTTCAATGGTTACGCACACTTGGCCCCATCTTATGGGATTTTGCTGAACTTTGGATGCAGTTTTCAGTCAATGGGACACAACACAAATTTATGGGCTTACAACCAGGGTCTCTCCTCATGATCAGTTCACATCGCCTGGAAAAGATCCTTAAGAAGAATTCACATGGTGTCATCGCTCACCTCCATTCCATTTAGATGCACCCACCAACGGTCTCCACTACTTCCTTGGATAGATATGCAGGTGTCTTTGCTGCACCAGTGGGCTTGCCGCCTTCAAGAGACCTTTCCGGTAATCATTTAGTTGCATCTACATCTTAGGAGGAAATGATGGCTATTTTGCATGCAGTATAGAAGTGGCAGCCATCTCTATTAGGGAATTATTTCTGCATCAAGACTGATCTTCAAAGTATAGAAAATTTCCTGGAACAATGGGTCTCCTCCCCAGCACACCTGAAATGGGTTATCCAACTCATGGGTTATGACTATGCGATCACTTACAAGAAGGGTAAGGACAATATGGTGGCAGATGCTCCTTCTCGCACAATTGATGACCCGGTTTCTCTTACAACTATTTCTCTGCTTGTTCCAAATTGGTTGCTATCTGTTAAACAGGGCTATCTCTTCTATGAACTCGATGCTTCTTCATCGGCAGGGCACTATGGGTTCCTCAAAACGTATGACCGGGAACAATGTAACTTCTTTTGGCAGGGACTAAAAATGACAATTCAACAGATGGTGGTTGACTATGATACTGTCCAAGTCAACAAGGGTGAAACGACACTCCTTTTGGGACTGCTCGGACTCTTTCCCATCCCTACACTGATTTGGAAAACTATTTTTATGGATTTCCTAGAAGCACTCCAGTGGTACAATACCACATCTAAAAGGACACCATATGAAGCAGTATATGGACAAGTACTGCCAGTTCTGCTTCCATACACCCTCAATAGCTCCCCAGTTCAAGAAATTGACTCGGTTCTTCGAAACCGCGATCAGATTCTTCTCATTCTGTAGGACAATCTTCACATGGAATGAATTCAACTGAAATGACAAGCCAATCAACACCATTCTGAGCGCACTTTTCATGCAGCTGATAAGGTTCTTCTTCTTCTACATCCTTTCAAGCAATCCTCCCTGAAACTCAAAAGGAGTCAGTGGCCTGGAATGCAACCCGAGGATGCTACAAGGGAACCACTCCTTCAGATTCTGCATCAATTTCCACATCTAAAGCTTTGAGGACAAAGATTTTTTGAAGAGGGAAGGGATGTTAGGAACCCATGTAAACCCTTCTATTTACTTTGTTAGTATATTGTTGTTGGACGCATATGCTTTGTAAGTCATCCCATAGTATTCGTTGATCCATAGTTTGTATTATTGTTGTTGGACGCATATGCTTTGTAAGTCATCCCGTAGTAATTATTGATCCATAGTTGTATTGGCCCATGGTTTGTATTGACACATGGTATTGACCCATGGTATTGGTGCATAGACTTAGTATATAAGTTTTTGTTGATACCAATGAAGGTACCGTGAAGTTATTTGTTTATGGCCTTGCTCAAAGGAGGTTTCCCCCTCAAAGTGGCCTGCGATCAATAAAAGTGATTCTGAGTTCTGTTATTTCTGCTATCTTGTGTATTTTCACTAATTAATTGTTGTAGGTTCTTCACACCAACTTTCTCCAAAACCTTAATTTCCCACGGCATTGACAGGCCAAAAACTAAAAATGATCAGAATTGAATTATGTCTCGACAGAAATATGCGCCCTTGCTAGGAGAGTCAATCTAGCCTCCTGCCTTTGATGAACTGTGGAGAAAAACCCAAAAATTAAGAAGCCCTAGCTTCCGTAGCTGCAAAGTGTCTTCTTCTTAGTACCGATCTGATACCATGTTAATTTTTCGATAATTTCATTCAATATTCTCTAGGATCACTAAGAGAATAACAAGCACAACATAACAATCATAAGAGACAATGGACACAAATCATTTCACCGAGGAAAACCAAGAAGGTGAAAAACCCCGCAACTTCGTCATAGATAGAATGAGCACCAATACAAAGATCACAAAGATCAAACCCCAAAAGATAGATGTCTCCAGCAACCACTCCTCCTCCACTTGTGCACACTCCTCTCTCTCAACTATGCGAGTTGGATGAGTGAGTGAATGAGTAATATGAGAGAGAAACACTCTCTATTAATACAACTTAACCTGCCTTTAACCCTAACTGGGTCAACTTACTAAGGAATCCTAATAACCCATCCACATGAATCATACAGGGCCGACCCCACCAAGGTGGTCTAATAACCCATCAAATATAATTTACGACACTTACAATGTAACTTGCAACACTTGCAAATACAAATGATGACACTTCTAACCAAAGGAATAATACATCTTCATTGGGGATACAATAAAGTACAAATGTAATGCATACAATATACAAGTGAATATCTTCCGAAGTTACAAATACATCAACACTTGTTGATGTCAGTTTTAAGTGTAGGCCAAAAGAAATACTTATGGAGAATAGAAAGTGTTTCGCTACTCCAAAGTGTCATGTAGTCTTGTTGTAGTGCACGTCCCAAATGAGTTGTTGTCGATGCTCACCGGTCGGTACACAAAGTTGTCCAAGATTGTATAGCAATGTGTCTTTCAAGAAATAGTCGGCGATCGATTACTTTTCAGTCTGAAGCTATCGGGAGACTAATGAAAATTCCATGCCTTCCTGATACAACTGAGGCCAAGTATTGGTGTCATATACCTGGATACTCATCACTGTAAAAAGGAGAGTAATGGTGGTCTTCTTAGACAATCGGCGGCAACGTTAGCTTTACCTTTCCGATACTTAATTACCAACTGGAATTGTTGTAGGTAATTAATCCACTTAAGTTGTCTGGTTGTCTGTAATTTTGACTGGGTCGGAGCGAATTGTAGAGGCTTATGGTCAGTGAGAATGACCGTTTAATTTCCAAGGATGTAATTCCTCCATTGCTTGAGAGCTTTCACAATGGCGTACAGTTCTTTTTCGTATGTCGAATATCTTCTAACTTTGTCGTTAAAAGTTTCGGAATGAAAAGCGACTGGGTGACTAAACTGAGTGATCACTGTGCCCAAGGAAAATTCCAATGCGTCCATCTCAATCTCAAAGGGCTTATGCAAATCAGGTAAAACAAGCACTGGTGCAATGCATATCTTGTGTTTGAGCTATTCAAAAGCTTCTTATTGTGTCGATGTCCATTTGAAGACATTTTTTCCATTTCCCTTTGTCAACTAATTCAAGGGCCAGGCTATGTCATTGAAGCCGAGTATGAATTCTCAATAGAAATTCGCCAAACCAAGAAAACTTCTTATTTCTTGAATGCTTTGAGGAATGGACCAATATTTGAGGATCTGTACTTTGTCTGGATCAACATAAATTCCTGCAGAGTCAATTACATACCCCAAATATTTGATGATGTTCATCGCAAAGGTGCACTTGTCCATGTTCAAGTAAAGTCGATGTTGTTGGAGAGTGTCGAGGACTTGTCGAAGCTGTCCGGCATGTTCTTCCCATGATCGACTGAAAATAAATATGTCGTCAAGGTAGACAATGACCCATTTGCTGATGAAAGGTTGAAGAATGTTATCCATGTATCGCATGAAGGTCGCGGGTGTTTTAGTTAAGCCGAAAGGCATGACTAACCATTCAAACAATCCTTGCTTGGTCTTGAAATAATTTTTCCACACATCTGAGGGCTCAATTGGATTTTGATGATATCACGACTTGAGGTCGATCTTAGTAAAGAATTTAGCACCTTTCAGACACTTGATGAGCTCATCTATCCGTGGCAGGGGGTAGCAATTCTTTACCAAAATTTTGTTGAGTGCTTTGTAGTCGATGCACATGCACCAAGTCCTATCTTTCTTTGGGAAGAGGATGACTAGATTTCCACAAGGAGAGGAACTGGGTCGCATATGACCTTTGTCGATCAAATCTTGGATTTGTCTACGAATCTCTTCATTTTCGAGAATGGATAGGTGCGTTAGGAAAAGAAGATCCAGGAGCAAGTTCAATGGAGTGTTTTACCTGTCAATGTCGAGGTACTCCGTCTAGATCTTGGAATAAACTTCGATACTCGTCGATAACATTGTCGATCAACTGCTTCTGTTGAGATCTGCTTTGGTCGATGAGTCGACTCGCCGTTGCAGTCTTCCTAGAATGTTGCAGTTTGATCATGATTAACGTGAACTTCTGAGCATGATTTATGACCTTCTTTTTCTGTTTAGCAGATATCATTGAAACCATTGGTGTAGGTCCCCTCTCTGGAATGTTGTACCATCGATTCTGGATTCTAAAAATCACCTTATATGGTCATGACTGATAACTTCCATGGCGATCCCATAGTTAAGGTTTCCCAAATAGGGCATTGGCTACGGAGAGTGGTGCTACGCCGTAGAGTACTTCATCTTCAAAAGGATTTATGAAGTAGGCGATTTTGCATTGTCGGGTGATTCGTAGTGCCTGTCCATCCTTCATCCAACCGATGTTGTAAGTCTAAGGATGCGAAGTGGTGACAAGACCTAGATTCTTCACAAGATTTTTAGAAATGAAGTTCTTCTGGCTACCATTGTCCACAATAAGATGTAATGGATTGTGCTGAACCCATATCTATGTATGGAACAGGCACTCTCGTTTCTCCTCATTGACAATAGTCGAGGCTGCTAGAGTGGTCGATGTCGATGTCAAAAGGGTCATTGCGTCTGGATCAGATTCTTCCATCGTCTTATTGAACGCGTCAGATGTCGACACTTTTTCCAAAAATGTCTTATGAGCTTTGCATTCATACGTATCATCCCAATATGAGTGGTGGCAATCACACCATTTTCTAGTCAGTAGTTGTTTGCTACCTTCCCTTTTCTTAAAAGTATTTTTGCTGTGATCTAGACTTGGTGAGTCGACTGAGAATATTTTGACTTGTCGAAGTCGGCTGATGTCTTCTTGTCAGGTGGTCGTCCTGATGTCGGCTTTGTTGCGAAGCGTGATTTCCCTTTCTCCTTGGTTTCAAGTTTGATGGCATAGTGGAATGCATTTGCAAGCATAATGACATTCATAAATTCCATCTCTTGCTGAATATACTAGAAAAATTCGTTGATGTACTTCAGAACAAGCAATTTACCTTCTTCTTGGATGCCAAGTCTAGCCATGAGTTGATAGAAATCGCTAGTATAACTTTGTATTGATTAGTCTTTCCATTGCCTTAGCTGCTGCCACTTCTTATACTGCTGCTCAAGGTATTTGGGTGGGAAAAATTACTTTCGGATGTGTTCTACGATTTATCCCATGTGTTGATGGGGTCTTCGCTTTTCTCCATATTTGTCGAGAGGTTCTCCCACCAGCAGTACACATATGGTGACATCTTTAAGGTTGCAATGGTGATCTTGTCAGCTTCTGAGAGTTGATTCACAGAGTAATAGGATTCCAATTGTTGCACCCAATTTTCGATGGATTCCACATCAATCTTGCCTTCAAGATTCGGTATGTCAAAATTCATTTGCACTTTGACAGGGTTGATTTTATCGGAGTGAGTTCTCATCGAAAATCCTTCGGATGTCAAAGAAAATCGCGTGAGAATTTCATTGAACGAGGCGAACATTTCAGTTCATTGGAGATCCAACACTTTCTCAATAAGTTGTGCTTTCTCATCGACTGCATGTCTATCATTTATTTCTTCTTCCATTTCTGGAGGTAGCATCTGCTTGGATTGTTGAGATTGCGAGCATGTTTGAACAAGCATAAGTCAGTAACTTCGCTAGAAGTGTCTACACAAATTTAAGAATGAACAAAGCTGAGTGCTATGATACCAATGATCCGCACGTGGCTAGGAAGCATGAGGGGGACAATAGTTCAACTGAATGAGTAGGCTCTGTTATGGCAGAAGCTTAAGAAACAGAATGCGCAAAGCAAGAGTACACTACATAGATAAACACAAATACACAGACATTATGTAGGAATGCGAACTAGTTTCTCTATTACTAGATGTAAGATCATAACTTGATTCTATGCCTGTATATTACAATAATTTACATGCTTATATAGAGTGTGTTGAGACACTTGGGTACTTTCCCGTAATGTTCAGTTACAAGAGAAGTTAGAACGGTTCGGCAGTTCAACCGTTATAGTCGACTAGAAGATAGAGTGACAGTTTGTCAAAGTTCGACAGTCGCAAGTTGCAGATCGATGCTGCATGTCGATGTTGTGAAAATGTGAGATCATGGAACTTGTCGAAGTCGCGGAGTTGTCAAAGTCGGAACTTGTCGAAGTTGTGTCGACGATGATGACTTGTCGAATATGTGTCGAAGCTAGCATCTGACAATAATTCCAACTGCTATGCAGATCAAAGATACATTTTTATTTAAACTATTAAAAGATAATTATGACAAGAAACATTTTTTTGCATTCATTATTGATAATTCAGGTTTTAATTATGTGTGAAATGACACATCACCTTATGTACTAGTCTTATTGGTTAAAGGGTTACCACATGCTGATTGAAAAACTCCAACCATATAATCTAACGATGTACCATTAAAATTAAATTAGCTAAAAGTGGAAAGTATATGGAAATAAGTGAATTCAACCCTTTATGAATTATGCAAGAAAACTCAATATCAACATATTATTTTAAACATATTATAAGAAGCATGTAAAAATCAAGCACGAAGAAAAAATTATCATCAATTGGTAAAATAGATTGAAGACAATGTTTCATCTTTTAAAAATTCACCTTATAGATTTCAAAATATCCACAACATTAACATCATTATTGTCTTCTCGACCCACAACTGAAATACTCTGCCAAAATTCCATTAGCCATTTTTCCTTCGAACCAATGGATGCTGCTACTATACAATTATCTCTCGGCTCCCCAACAACATTTTTATAAACAAGTATTGTACTTTTCTCATTATATTTTTTTATTATACCGTCTCTAGACAACTGCAAGTGGCTTGGTTACATGGCCCATGGAATCCTCTTTTAAATATTCGCTACCAAGAAAAAACATCCCAGTCGATGGAAGTGGAATTTTTTTGAATACTTGCTTAGCCATTTGTGTTACTTCTTTCTTCTCCTTTTCATCCTAGAATGCAACCTCAAATACACTTGTGACCAATAAGAAAAATTCAAGTAGTTTGGGACGAGTATGTAGTGACTTCCCTTGAATTTTAGATCTTGTTTTCACTTTTATGTGGTTTGATTGTACAAGAAATATTGTAGGTCTAAAATCAATACAAACTTTTTTTATTGGACCACTGCAAAAAAAAATATGTGTATATGAATATCATAACATATATTAAAAAATATCATATACTATATATTGGAAAATGATTAATGTTCACCTGGAGAAATTGTGCGTTGCAAATTTGTTCCATTGTCTCGTGTCATTTCAGCAGTTTCCTCTTTTGTTTGAGAAAGAAAATTAAATTTCTTTTCTAAATAAACAATAAATTCATGTTTTTGTTATTCATTGTATGAAGAATGTACCTTATTAATGGAAATGAACCCACTACAAAACATTTTTATATAGATGCTCTACCAATGGTACACCATTTTCTACATGAGAAGCAAAAATGATAATTGAATTCCAGTATTTGGTAGCAAGTTATGGCATGAGTAGAGTATAGAAGGAACCTAGGTCAATTCTGGTTGATTCCTTGATCACTTTCACGTTTTATTCTTTTGTCCAAGAAAGAGAAGTAAAACTTAATTTTTGGTCTACGTTCATTTGATAACAATGTATCTTTTTTTGGTAGACTTAGTATTAAAAGTAGCATGAAAAACCGATCCATTATGTGATTGTGTTGAAATGCTTCCTTGGTTGCAATGGTTCTAAAAGAATGTATATATTGAGATGGTTATGAAATACCACAATATTATATAGATGTGTGTACTAGAAGCTTCCATATTTTGGATATTACTGTGAATATTTGAAATCGGCAATATGAAAGCAAATTATAATATAGGATAGAGAAACTACCTATGTGAGATCGAACCACTATAGTAGCATCTGCTTTTGTTGAGACTATTGTTTGAGATGTGTTTGAATTTGGATTCATACCGCAAAATTGATTAATTACTGTAATTTTTTTTATAATAAGCATTGTCTTCATATATATTTTCCACACGAATGTGAACTTACCAGTTGATAGTGTATTGTGACATACAATCTTCCTCTTTAATTTAGGATATGATTATTTGAAGTTGTTGTATAAAATTATAACATGAGTATAATATAGCCAATCTACCTGGTATGTGTGATCGATCCACCATATCATCTACTTCTGGTGTTTGAGATGTGTTTGACATTGAATTCATACCACAAAATCAATCAATTATTGTAATTGGGTTTACAACAAAGATAATGTTTTCATATATATTTTCCCTGTCCCCTGTCAGAATATGAACTTACCAATTGATAGTGAATTCTTACATGCACCAACACCATCGATAAGACCTTCATCTATAAGTTGATAAGGCTCTTTGACATTCATAGGTCGATCATCTTTGTGATTTAAGAGGACAATATCATAAAATTAGCATTTTTAATTTGATTTATCAACAAACCAAAACAATGGAAATAGTTTTATAAACATGACAAATTTTACCAACCTAGAGTGCTGATAAGTCTTTGATAATAATTCTTCAAGTATTCTTCCTGATGTACATTCTCAACAATGTAGGACAATCTACACTTTAGCTCCCGCATTATAAATTGAAGAATTATGCCTCCACCATAGACGAAGAGAACCGTTCCACCTTCCTCTACAATTTGTTTAGTAACATAACGTAGAGGAAGGTCCTCCAAAAATCTATTGAATTAATCTCTAGAATTATGAACCAAAACCCAACATATCCATACAAAGACTAGAAAAAGGTCCTCATAAACATGTCTTCATGAATGATTTCAAGGTTATATGTGAAGCATTGAAAGGCATCCATATGTTGCTCCCCTGTCACATGGTTTTCTCCGGTAAACTTAGGAAGATAATTGAGGAAATTTGGGGGATAGTCATGAAGGAAAAAAGGCAATTTCAATGGTTTATAGTGTTTCCTGATCTTAGATTGAACTATGGTAAGTTGATTGCAATGTATAGTAGTGATCTCAAGGGGTGATGGATGAATTTTAAGATTGATAGGCTTGCAAAACCGATCATGTTCTAAAGGGATTTGGATACAGAACTCATGATTCTCACATGACCGAGAAGAAGGGATCAAATCCAAATTAACAATGCAAGAAGAGGATAGATTGTCTTTTCTAAAAGAGGGCTGTACAGTAGTAGGTTTATAATAAACTGAATATATGAAACATAAGACAATTATTTTAACATGTAATGGAAAGGACAGAAAAGAGGAGATGAAAAATAACAAAATATTATGGAGGAAACTAATCAATTGATACTTTGTCTTTCCCTTCCAACCTTTCATTTATATGTAATCATAATTCTTCTTCCAGTGGATTCTTCTGATTGTTGAGCCGCCCGATGAATGATTTGTAGTCAAACTAGTATCCACTTCTTGTTCGCCATCAAGAAGAAGACCTACTCAATATCAGAACCCTGCGAAGATTTTTTCATTCCCTCACTCCTCGGAAACAGTTCCAGAAGATGTAAGTACTTAAAGATGCACTCAACAACAAGAGAAGCATGTTTAAGACATATTGAATACTAATGATTGTTTGTGTAGGTAGTGTAAAGGGTTCAAGAGATTAATGCACATGGAGAAGGCATAAGATCACCAAAAACATCAAATTCTATGAATGACATTAGATAAATAGACTGAAACAAGAATGAAATCGGAGACACCATGGGTTCAAAGATGATTGTTAATATAGAGAACAAACAGTTGATCATATCTTGACATAAAGAACTGTATTCAAAAAGACATTCTAAATACAAAATATGCAATGTAAAGTCCAAGCATGAGCATTCATACTGAAAATATAAATATAAAGGATTCCACAACATAGACCAGTCTAACCAAGACTCCAAAATATCCAAATTTAAAAACAGATTAAATCAGATTCATAACAAATAAGATCTCATTTCATATTACAGTACTCCAATAGAGATTTACAGAGTATGTCTCAAACCTTCAAAATAAAACTCTCAACCCTTCACAATACTCTCAGCCTTTCAGTTGGAACTAAAACCCTATTACATTCGAAATCATAGACTAAATAGAAAATCCCTCAACTGAATATTACAAATTCTTCGGAACGAATATCTAAAAATAAACAAAATCTTGAATCATTCAAGAATTATGGCTTGGCCTTTTGAGATTTATCGCACACCTTCAAATTTAGCATTAATAATTGAATATAATCATCGTGATTGATTCACTTCTATGATATATTGACCCAAAAAATGCTCTATCACTAGAATTATGCCTTAGAGTTTGGGATTGATTTCAATCAAATTATTTTCGTACTTTAAAATTATGAATTGAATCCTAGGTCTTTAAACTTGAAACTGATCCTCGGCGTAAGATTCTAGAAATAATCAGAATTTTTGCTTGAATATCTGGAATTGATTGTTAAGGATTTTGATTTCATTCATTGAAGATAGATTTGCTTTAATTTCAAATACTCTTCCACTTGTGAAGTTGTTACTCTAAGAATTTGGAAGATAACCTTTGACCAACAATCCCATTCATTTTCCAACACATTACGCAATATTAATATCCATCATGGACTTCCTCTCTTGGGCGCACTTGCATGATGTGGTAGGAGCTCAGTTCTGTGTTGTATATGACCATCTCTATAAAAAAACTCAACAAGTGATATGTTCACGATGTACTCATAATTTAAATAATGGCTCAAAATTAGCATTCAACCTTGCAGACCTGGCACTTGGAAATATGTTTTAATTGAATACAAATTTCATTGCAAACCATGGGCTTGGAGAGCTTCCATTCCTTTCACTCTGCTAACGCAAACAGACCCTTATGCATTTTGGAATAAATTTAGCACCAAAATGAGAAAACTGTGTGTAATAGGTATATGCTTTCCATAAAAAAGGAATTTGATGAACTTGGTGAAGCTTGGTGGATTTGGCACTCATTACTAGCGATCTTCTAAGGGCTTTTGGATAGGAACTTGAAATTTCAAACATTTGTCTTTAGATATTTCTGAGTACACTCACAATATCCGCCCAGTGTACACTTAATCACATGCCATAACATTCTTCAACACCTGTGAACCTTCTTTCAACCTTCATCAACACGTGGACCAGGCTTGAACGTCTTCAATTCGACATCTGGAAAATTTATGAGTGCACTTAGGGGAGAGGAGCCAGTGGTGGAATGGGGTGATCAGTAGTGGGGATAGGAATGGTGTTGATTGACCTCAATATTGAAAAAACTAGCTACTATAAGTGGTGCATAAAATCACTTTATGTACAAGTAATTCTTAATATTTTCATGTTTTTAAAATTATTTATAAAAAAAATTCTTCTACATTTTGAAATAAAATGAATATTTTAAATTGCAAATATCATTTAAGTCACATCTGTCATGACCACATTTTTGGCACAACACCCACACTCGCATGGGAGTCTTGCACTCCCTCCCAAGAGGCTGACTTGGGCACCCAGTTGGGAAAAATGAAGTTCGGTTGCACGGGACTTAGCAAGAAGGAAAGTGATGGATTGAATGGAGGGGTGCGTGGACCATGCATGGGCGCGCTACCACAAATGACGCCCACACACCCATTGGTGCATGGCAAGACCGAGAGTGGGGCGTGGTTGCAAATCAGCAAGTCGGCAAGAGAAGGGGAGTCGGGTGCACCCTTGGACTATCGGACGTTGGGAGTAGTGGTGTCGGGCCAAGCGCCCATACACTCCATGGAGCAAGCGCCTAAGATCCCAACACTTAGCCGCAAAGTGGACCAAGGCATCGCAAGAGCTCAAGATCGAATCCCGTCGAACGTGGGTTGGAAGCTTGCCAAACTCAGGATGGGAGCACTACGAAGACGGGTTGGAAGCCCTCCAAAGTTGATATGGGAGCCTTGCACGAACTCGGGATGGAATCCTTGTGAACTTGGGTTGGGAGCCCCGCGTGAACTCGAGATGGAATATTTCCGCGAACATGGGATTGAATCCCAGCGAAAACATGATTGAAGCTCCACTAACTTGGGATGGAAGCCCACATTAACATCCCTGCAAACAAGGGTTGGGAACCTTGCGTGAACACGAGTGGGAAGCATGGCAACAAACACGAGCTGGGAGCTCGGTAGTAGTTTGTGTCAGAAGCCAAGGGATGACTACCAACAAACAGACCATCGACGCGCGCATTGCAAAGGACTTGGACCAAGACCATTTCAAGTGGTATGTTAGTAGGAGGTTGACGTGGGTGCCAAGAAAGAGTGCTCCCATGGTGGGGTCGCACCCTCCCACAGGACACCGTATATAAAGGCTAAGGAAAAAACAAAAGAAGGCATTCAAGTTGGGGGTTTCGGACAAGGAAAGAAGACACAGAGCTAAAGAGGCTATCCAAGCTCTATCTTCTCACACAGTCTATTCCAGCAAAATCCGGTTGAAGCAAGGGGTTGCAGAAGTGTTGAATTTGGCAGGTTCGCACTCAGTCCAGGTTGCACAGTGAGACAGTTCAGCAACATCCTGGGGTTATAGAAGTTGACAGTTTCATGAGTTAGACGCCCGTTGGAAGGGTCTACTCTATCTTTGTGATTTGTATCTCTGTTGTAAGGTGTGTTGCTGGTTTGGATCACGCCGAAGCTCTACTAGGGAAACTCCACTTATTGTAAACAATTGATTATACAAATGATAAACGGGTTGGCCGGTTTGGAAACCCCAACTTAAAACTGTGTGTTGTGTATTTACTTGATGTTACATGCATGTATTGAAAATTGGCTAAGTGTAGTTGCTAGTTGAAATGTGTAACAAGATAAACAAGTGAACAAGTTGCAAGTGCTAAGTTGAAAGTTTCTGCAGGTTAGGCATAGTATTTTGGTGCGACTCTTGAGTGGTCATGCCCTCAAGACATTCTCGGGAAGTGTTGCACACCACAGTTTGACTTTTGAGACAAGCGAAAAAGTGTGGTTGTGACAGTTGGTATCAGAGCAACGAAACAGTTTGGGTTTGGGCTCTTCACATGTTCAGAAGTGTGTTTGTTCTGCATTACGGTGGTTCCGAATAGTTGTTGCGATAGTCGACAAAGGTTCGCTAAAGTGGTCATAGTGTCATAATTCGATGGGTTTTCTACACGACAAAGCCGTAGGTCTAAAGCTTGTGATCGAAGAATTGCAAGAGTTGTAGGTTCGCTACAAGAAAACACATAGTTGCCGATTTTGAACCTAATTCTGGAAGAAACACAAAATTGGGATGCAGAAGTGAAGCGAATTGAGCCTTAGTTGTTGGAGCAAAATGAGAGTTCAGTTTCAAGTCTCAAGAGTGTGATTGGATGGGGAAACTCAATGCAGAGCAAGTAACTTGGACGGAACTGAAGCTTTACTAAGTAGACGTCTTGGGAAGAATTTAAACCAACCTAAACGAGTGTCGAAAGGGAGAAAATTGGTCGACGGGAGTAGAACGCTCAGCAGGCTAGTTCAGAGGAGCTAAGATTTGTATACCACTTCTTGGAAAAATTGAAGATTGGGATGGGGAAGCGAAACCACAGCGAAACACAGAACCAGTTTCTAAGTCAGTGGCAGAATCGGAAGTACCTTCAAATGAAGAGGAGTCTTTTCATGGTGAACCAGAATCGAAATCCACCAAGGTGAAACGCAGAACATGGAGAAATTCAGTGAACTGCTCTATGCCCATGGAGAAAAGGTTGCAACTTTGGTTGCTGAAGTGGAAAGAATGTGTAAGGATTTCAACAAAGCCGTGGAAGAATGAAAGGATGCAACAGATGTGTTCCACATAGCGATTCAGCAAGACATGTAAGAAAGGGTCCAAAAGCTTGAAATGTTTGTGGAGCAACTTCAACTTCACATAAAGGACCAATACGACACTATTGTGGTGTCGAAATGAGCATTTGCTCAAGAATATGGTACGTGAGCTACCATGAAGATCCGCATGAAAGAACTGGAACCGTTTGATGGGACACGCGATACTAAGTTGATTGGCAACTTTCGTTGGGATGTGGAGCAGTACTTAGAACAGATGAATAGGAGTTCAGATGAGTCTAAGGTAAATGTTGCCGCAATGTTTCTCACCGACACAACAAAGCTTTGGTGGAGGAACCATGCAAAAGAGGTGGTCGTCGGTAAGGTAACAGAACAGATAGAGAATTGGGAGGAAATGAAGGCAGCCCTCAAAGCACAGTTTGGTCCGGGAAACCAAAGCTAGGTTCAAAGGAATGAGCTTATGAGAATTAAACACACCGCGTGGATTCAGGCTTATATCAAATCCTACACAAGTGTAATGCTAGAGATAAAGGATATGAGTGAAGAGGATCGTTTGTATCACTTTATGAAGGGTCTGCAAACTTGGGCGCAAGCTAAGTTGCGACGGAAAGGAGTGAAGTATCTTGCTGAGGCTATATCTGTCGTAGAGAAGTTGCATGACTTCCAGACTAACGAGAAGGAAGATGCTAAAGGTAACGACAAAACTGGTGGGAATCCCTATGGAAATTTCAAGAATTTCAATGGGAAACAACAACATAATCCTAAGAACGGTGGAAAACGAGAGGATGAGCCATCCAAAAATGCAGATCCGCCTAAGGAGAAACGAAAGACTATTTCTTGTTCATATGTGCAAAGGATCACTATGTTAAAAACTGTCCTTTGCAACCGCAAAATATTGCAAGAGTGGAACAAGAAGAGCCTTCGGTTGGAATTTTGCAGGTGTTGAACCTGACTCTGGAAGAACCGGAAGTTGTGGCAAACGCAGACTTCGCGAAACTGAGCTATGTTCCAGTAGAGATGAATGGACAACAGGTTTTGGCCTTAATTGATAGTGTTTCCATGCACAACTTCGTAAAAGAGGAAGTGGCGAAGCGGCTCAATCTACAGATTGAACCAGGGGTGAACACGTTCAAAGCAGTTAACTTGGGAGTTGAAAAAGTGGTGGGATTGGCTCGTCAAGTTTCTCTAAGTATTGGAGAATGGATGGGTGTGAGTGATTTCACGGTCGTTCCGTTGGATGACTTCGACGTTGTTCTTGGACAAGAGCTCATGAAGAAGGAGAAGGAAGCTCCTTTGACCCACATAGACAGCCTAGCATTTTTGGAAAGGAAGGACCCAATATTCGTGCGATATGTGAAGAGGTTGCTAGGATAACGGAAGGTGACTACGTTGACAACTTCCACCTCCAAAACAAGTACTCACAAGAAGCTCGACGAGGGAGAACGTTGTAGAGAATGCATCGGAAAAGAAGAGGTTATTTGGTTGGAAGGACACCTCGCATCCAAGGAAGCAGTCAGATTGTTGGAGAAGCGACTTGTGACCATGGAGAAGGTTGTGGAAATGACCATAATGAGTTTGGAAAAACTCACTAAGTTCTGCAAGGATGCGTAAGAATGACAGCGTGAAAAGGTGGTTGAGTTGGAAGTATCACTAGAATACGAGGGAGACACTTCGGTTGTAGAAGATGGATAGATGACCCCGAAGTGCAGAGGTTGTTCGATGAAGGAAATGGCATAGTTGGAGGCAATGTTCCACTTCTTCTATACTTGATCCAGAAAGCAGAAAAAAAACGGAAGGCAGAGAAAAGTTTGGAAGTTGTTTGGGCACACCACCTCCCTTCTTCTTCTGGTAAGATGCAGAGATGGCACAACTGCCACCCTTGGCATGGGTGGAAAGGATGCAGGTGCTTCACGAGGAGGCATAACCGAAACAAAGCCAACATTGGATGAAATGATTAGACTTCGTCCTACAACAGAAAAGTCACTAAGTGTGGAACGATTGCAGAGAGGACTAGGAAACAGAGACCAACGGAAGCTCTTTGGACGAATTTATCACCCGGACAACACAGACAATGAAGGGAACTGAGACTGGTGTACTGGCATAGTGATGCACAGGCAGTGGGAACTTAGCAGAAAAAGTCTAGTGCGGTTAGCAATAGCAAATGTTCGTAAATGCAGGCATTTTGGATGCCTTGCCGAGGACGGAAAGAATTTTAAGTGGGGGAGGTTGTCACGGCCACGTTTTTGGCACAACACCCACACTCACATGGGAGTCTTGCACTCCCTCCCAAGAGGCTGACTTGGGCGCTCGATTGGGAAAAACGAAGTTCGGTTTCATGGGACTTAGCGAGAATGCAAGTGACGGATCGAACGGAGGGGCGCGTGGACCATGCATGGGCGCGCTCCCACAGACGATGCACACACTCACCCATCGGTGCATGGAAATCCTGAGAGTGGGGCGCGGTTTCAAATTAGCAATTCAGCAAGAGAAGGGGTGTCGCGTGCACCCTTGGACCATCGAATGTTGGGAGTAGTGGCACCGAGCCAAGCACCCATACACTCCACATGGAGAAAGCGCCCAAGATTCCAACACTTAGATACAAAATGGACCAAGGAATGGCAGGAGCTCGAGATGGAAGCCCACCAAACGCTGGTTGGAAGCCCACCAAACTCGGGATGGAAGCCCTGTGAAGATGGGTTGGAAGCCCACTGAACTCGAGATAGGAGCCTTGCGCGAACTCAGGATGGAAGCCTCGTGAACTCATGTTGGGAGACCCACATGAACTCAGGATGGAATCCCTGCAAACACAGGATTGAATCCCAGCGAACATGGGATTGAAGCTCTGTGAACTCGAGATGGAAGCCCGTGTGAACATCCCCACGAATACGGGTTGGGGTCCTCGTGCTAACACGAGTTGGAAGCATGGAAGCAAACACGAGTTGGGAGCTCGGCAGTAGTTCAGGTCGGAAGCCAAGGGATGATGCCCAACAAACGGACCATCGATGCATGCATTGCAGAGGACTTGGATCAAGACCGTTTCAAGTGGTACGTCGAGACGAGGTTGATGTGGGTGCCAAGAAAGGGTGCGCCCAAGGTGGGGTCATACCCTCCCACACAACACCATATATAAAGGCTTAGGCCAAAACAAAAGAAGGCATTCAAGTTGGGAATTTTGGACAAGCCAAGAAGACGCAGAGCTAGGGAGGCTATCCAAGCTCTTTCTTCTCACACAGTCTGTTCCAACAGAATCCGGTTGCAGAAGTGTTGAATTTGGTAGGTTCACACTCAGTCTGGGTTGCATAATGAGACTATTTGACAGCATCTAGGGGTTGCAGAAGTCGGCAGTTTCATGAGTTAGACGCCCGTTGGAAGGGTCTACTCTAGCTTTGTACTTTGTATATATGTTGTAAGGCGTGTTAATGGTTTGGCTCATGCCAGAGCTCTGCGAGGGAAACTCCAGTTATTGTAAACAATTGATTATACATACAATAAACGGGTTGGCCGGTTTGGTAACCCCAACTTAATACTGTGTGTTGTGTATGTACTTGATGTTACATGCATGTATTGAAAATTGGCTAAGTGTAGTGGCTAGTTAAAAGTGAACAGGTTGCAAGTGTTAAGTTGAAAGTTTCTGCAGGTTAGGCGTAGTTCTCCGTATGCAACTTGAAATGATCTTCGTACGCGAACATTGAATCGCTTATGCCGTAGCACCTTGTAATATCATTAACCTGGTAACATTTTTGAATGAACGCAGTTAAAAGCACGTCATCCTCCATCCACATGTTCCTCTCAACGCCCAGGTGGACGGGAACTAAACGATCAACATCGACATTTGTGACTCGTTTTAACTAATAAAAACAACTTTCCTGCCATACGATGGGCGTATTATAATGATTGTCATGCAATGGACATTGTGAAAGAAGTGACCACGTATCAGTGTTGACATCCAAGCACAACGTGTGCATAGTATTATTTGTGTTACGACCTTTGAACCTTAAAAGCACTATTAACATTATTTAAAAGTTATCATACTATGCATAAGAGTTTCTTACCGAACCTTATAGGATCATGGGATATGACATTTTAATTTGTCAAAAGAAAGTGAAACACTTATTAAATTTTTTTTAATATTTTTAAAAAAAGCAACATGGAAATTTTTAATTTTTGGTATGCTTAGTTCATAAATCCAATTGATACTTTAAAAAACTTATATGGCCAATCCATGAAGATTTCAAATACATAAAGCTTTTACAAAGAAAAACATGTGGAAAGTATAACCACATTTTGACTAAACTTTGTTATTGTGATGTGGTGTTTTCTTTATTTGATAGGTTGATTTCAATGACCACATATGATAACGACTACAAATATCACTACCATGTTATAAGTTGATGAAGGATATGGAGGTCAG
Source organism: Larix kaempferi (assembly GCA_027924585.1). Taxonomy (NCBI): domain Eukaryota; kingdom Viridiplantae; phylum Streptophyta; class Pinopsida; order Pinales; family Pinaceae; genus Larix; species Larix kaempferi. The sequence goes on along the minus strand of BSBM01001125.1, from coordinate 2,363,391 downwards.
CCCGTAAAAGAAGGAAATTTTAACGTAATTGTTAAAAGAAATATCATCTAGGTCATTGGTAGCTTATATGCCACTCCATAAAGGAGGATAGAAACTAAATCTGCCACATGGTAATTTTGTGATCAATTAGTAAATTACACAAAGATTTAGATTCATTTAGTTGACTAAGAATTGAGCTTATACATCACCAGAATAACTGCTTAATCGACAGAGAAAAGGCTGTCACATCCCATTTACCCGCATAGAAGATAATTGCAACGCATGGTTTCACTAATCCATAGAAAAGCAAGGGAGATGGCATGTTGCATTGTCCTAACTTTTGGATACAAGGGATTGTCCACGTCATCATAACACATTCGATTTTTTTAATAAGAAGCTAGATAAAATGTAATCTTGGAATGTGATTTCAAAGGTGCCATCGTAGGATAGACATTACACCATTTTATCAAATATCTACCATTAGATGTTCCACGTATCTTTGATATTGAGTCTCCATGGTAAATTCCATATCACGCTGATGCTAGATGAGATAAAAAAGATACCACATTAAGCTATTAAACCATATCTCTAGAATCAAATCACTAAAAAAAAAGGGAAGTAATTTGTTAAAGGATTTGAGCTGGAGAATATAGTGGTATCGTTGAATTTTGAAAATTATTACAAGGTGTTACTCTTCCACAAGTTCCAGTTTGATATGAAAAGAAGACAACTCATGGAATATTAGCGCTATATCCATAAGATTGCTAGGTGGTGGGGATTCTTGAAATATTTCATCAAATTTGTGCAATAAATATTTAGATTTTCCTATCTTTATATTGGAGAATATGTCAACACTAGGAGGAAGAGGAACATCCACTTGTTCATCGAAACATTGGAACGCGAATCATTTTCAATATAAAAGGAAAACCTTATTTGTCAATGGATTATCAATCAAATGTATAAATCTCAAATAACATTGAGTTGTTTGCAAATGTCAAATCTTGTTGATTGTTATGTTTGAATATAAAAAATTTACGTGAAGGAAGAGGATGATATAGATGTGGAGATATGGTGAAAAATAGATGAGATCTCTTGGATTTTGTCGTGTTTTCGGAGTGGGTTCGGATTGGAGATTGGTACGAGAGCAGAGTTCGGGTTTCAAGTGCATGATATGCCTTGGATTGCTAATGCAATGCCTATGCAACATACAAATTTATTTATGGATAGCAAGACGTTTTGTATCAAGAATGGTTTTGAAAATTAAAAACAAGATTAAACTTTAAAGTTAACTGCAAAAATCAACTCTTCTTCGACCATTTTAATATTCTATATTAGCAAGTCGAGGAATTATTAGTTGTGATCCAAAAAAATTGACTGGGCTTAATCAATCAAATCGCTAGGCGAGTATATCTCTAAATTAAGTTGACGAATATTATATCAATATAATCTATGTCTAGAAAGTTCGATCCAAATATATAGCATCACAAACCATAACTATAACTATGATGTATTGTATGGCGTAATCCATAGGTGTCTTTATTTTGTACGTAAAATAAAACATAGTTATGACCAATTTAGTGGTACGTTAACATCGATAGGATCTGCAGTTGCTGCAAACCAGGCTATGGCCATGATCACACATCTACAGAGGAGAAAGCACAAATGCAAATGGAGGCATTGCAATACCAAAGGATGATGGAGGAGAAAGCATATTGTAATCAAGAAGCAGTCATTTCTATGAAACTGTCTGCGTGTATGTCACAGTACCTTGACTCGTGTTTTCCATGTTTTCTTTTTTCTTGTCCCAAGTTACTAGCTAAGATTGCTTATCATGGATAAACATGTAATAAAAGACAAAGATGAAAGGGGATGACAAGAAGGGGACCTTCTCAAATCACTGAGCATCATGTGGAGATATCATAGACATGTACCTGTGTTATGACTAGGGGACTTAAAATAATTAAATCTATTACAAGTGAGTTGTAGAAGGATAGGTGGAAACTGTTGTTTTCATCAACAAGCAAGTTGTGTATGGTGGGTGTAAAATAAATGACCTTTATACCTACATCTAAAGGGGCATGTGTGTAAAGAGTATAAGGTGAAACCTGCATCTATGAAAATGTATATTATTACTATTTTTATGTTCGTTTTCTATCTTTGACCAAATTTTTTAACCATCTAGATTTTGCTTATATCATCTACATTATGTACCCTTATACTTTCTATTCACATCGCAATTCTTTGGAGACAAAGTATGATAACAAAGTATCCCCAATAATGTCCATGTATAATTTAATGTTCATCGAAATCCTTTTGAATCAAACTTATCTTAGGTTTTTATTATTTTTTGTGTAACAATGCCTTCTTCATTTCTTCAATCTATTAAAGGACTTAGCAAAAATGTAAACATCTTTTTATCAAATATATCCTTGGGTATTGTTAATTTGCACATTTTTGTCATTTCAATAATCCATGCCTTATGTCAAACACTTGATTGGCCCCTCCTCCTATAAAAAATATACTTACTATTATTATCAAGGCTTAGAGAGTAGCCAAGATGTAGGATTGTGGAGTTGTAGAAGCATGAGCCATTTTTGAACTTTATCTCTATGTCTTTCATGCTAGTTAAGACAACCTTAAAGAAGCATTTGGGGCCTAGTTTGAGTTTCACCACCCCCTTGGGTCTCTATCAAGTGTTTATTTACCAAACAAGGGATTTCTTTGAGGGATAGATGCCTATAATTTTTCCTATTATAGCATGTCCCTACATATATTGATTGTAGTCATTGATTTTGGTCATTGTTGCTTCATAGCAAAGGTTTTTAGAGGTTATCCCTAGGAAAAATCCCTTCCTTTTTTCACTCAAAGTAGCTTTTCCAAGCACGATTGCAATTGGGATTGTTGATTTCACTCCCATTACCAAATCCTTGAAGGAGGGTAGCACCACAAAAGGCTCTCCTCCTATTGGGGAGAACATGGGATCTAGCATGAGGGGAAACCTGATATGCTAGAGCTCAAACCCTAAGAATCAATATCCGACTTCTGGTTCCATCGTGCCTTTTCATATAGTTAGTGGGGTAGAGTATTAACAATATTTTCTTAGAGTTAGTCATGTAGAGTACTAACTATAGCATGCTCTATTTCTTGGATATCATGCACACTAACTCCGACATCTATTTTCGGCCTCTCCCAACATATGTCACTTCCAAATTTGTCAATATTGAGCACATAGTGAATTAATATATGTATGAAGTGTTGAAATTAGCACACCACCACCCCTGCCCAAGGATACATGTTAGCAGCTGAGAGCATAAAAACTATTGTAAAACATTGGTTTATAAATTTTTTAAATTATGTACAGTCGAACTTAATACAAACCTCAGTTTGTTGTATGTCCCTTGCATATGCAGGAACATAATAAAATTCATCTACATCTTTCATTTCTGATTATTCCTTTTCATCATCCTCATTATTTTCTCTTCTATATCTCACAAGTTTACAATATCTATAGAAATATTTTTAGTGCACTCATAAATATTAACATTGCACCCAGCTGACTCCACTGCTCGCTCAATAGCTTTGTTCTCCCGTGAAGCCCACATAGCCATAGAAGCTATTGAATGACGAGCACTCTTTTCAGATACTAGCTGCTTAGTCAGTGATTCCAAGTTCATTGCTATATCTTTTATTTTATCTTCTGCAATCTCATTTTCCTTATGAAACTCCATGAAACACTGTGCTTCAATTGATGACCCACCCTGTGCCTATAATGGAGATACCCACCTTAAATTGAAGCAAGACGAGAGAGTCGATGGTAAGGTTGTTATTGGAGTCAGGAGGGGACCTTCCTGTCATGGCCTCCAAGCCCAATTCAAGCCACTTGGTTAGGTCAAAAAATTGGAGCTGGGGCAGTGGGAATACTTCGACTTCGACTTCCACCGAGTGCATGGTGGCGCAATCCCCTTCTATTCTCTTCTAGTCCTAGAAGGTATGGGTTGACCACGTCGTGGATGATTCACAGACCTATTTGACACTTTTCTCCTTCATGGAAGTACAAAATAAGTGCATCGAAGCTGTGAAAAATCGACATCAAAGCAATGTCGGTGATGATAACAAGCCACTTCCCACGACAAGCTTGAACTGAAGCTGAAGATTCCAATCAACCACAATGCAAAAGCTTCATTGAATACATGAGAGTAGTTTTCTAATGTGCAATGGTGAAAACAACCAATCCCTAAGAACATATCAAGTGCAGTATATATTTTTTTTTCAAAGGTGTGCTTGTAGCTTGGGAAGAGCAAAGAGCTTTGCAAATCAACTCTACTAGCAATTAATGGAAAATCATACATTCCACATGTTGTTATATACAAGAATTCGGCTTGGCATCTTGCTTCTATTGGCATTTGCAATTCTCATTTGCATGTCTATGCATGCCCATGCATCTATGCTAGAAGCTAATGTCATGGATATTGCTGCTTGCCACTCTTCTTTATTGATTATATTCATTAATGTAGGCTTTTTTCCAATATGATATATGTAACATTTAGGCCTTTTCTCCTATGGCTATTTGCTTGATTTCTAACATGTTAGTATTTAAGTTGATATGTTGACTCTTCAACATGAAAGATACCCGCGACCAGCGTTCAAATTTGAACTCTTCCCAGCCCTTCCTAGAAGTGTAAAGTTAAAATTGCCCTTCAAAAAAAATTTAAAATCTGAATTTTACCCTTCCAATAAGAAGGACATAAATTATATCAACATTTCAAAAGAAGGGCAACATTTGAAATTACCCATCCATATAAATTTCAATTTCTATGCTGAAATTCCTATGCTATAAAATTTGACTCGTCATTCAAAATATTGGAAATATCATAAATTACAATCATTCACTCACTCATGTCGTGCACCCACTGCTTAGCTTTGCAAGGTGACGAGTGATGACTGACGATTACGAGGTACTAGCCACTGGGATTTGACTCTGAATCCCGAGTCACTTCGGGATGAGATCTAAGGCGTGACAATGTGTCAATTATTATGGCTGTAACAATAGAGAACCACTACTAGGCCCAAAACAAGGCCGAAACATTGTTCCTACTACCTATGTGAACCTAGCTACCAATGTCCACTCGTTTTTCGTCAAAATGAAATTCAAATAGTCGTAGACTCACGACAACTCTAAACAACACTCAATGGCATGCAACTACAAATAATGGTATGCAACTAGACCCACAAACCAAGCAGAGGTTGATTTATGCATCAATATAGAGAGGTGGCACTAGGCACACAATATGGAGAAACAATGAGTTAGACAAAACATTCGGACCAAAGTACCACAATGGTTATTAATAAAATTAAAAAAAAAAACAATTTTTGGTTCAGGAATTGTCTTCAATTTGATGGGTGGCATGATCATGATCATGTAATCTCCCTCCATCCTTCCAAACATATGTGGTTTCTCACCACATTTTTCTTCGACACTTGCCACCAAAATACGTATAAAAATTACATGTGTTTACATCCTCCTCCATTTAAATCCTCATCGCATAGTCATAACTAAGGATTATTATGCATGCACATCCTCACCTTATAATATCAATTGGGTCAAGGTGCAGAGACAACCATAAATTCTCAAATGTGTTAAGACACAAAGAGTAAGAGACAACTATAAGTAAGTCTTATATTAAATTTACCATATAAGTCTTTAATTGGCACTATCATCTGAGATTTGACATGTTGGATTGTTGTGATCTTCTTATAACTCCTTACCAATGTGATTGTAAGGATTCTTTGATGGTGAAGTCCATAATTTTAAGTCTTCTTCCTCATTCTCGTTCCTTTTGGTAAGACAATAAGGAGGGTAGTGGCCAGCATCAGCATGGAAAATGGTTTTGACATAGAGGTATATACATTAATTCTTTCATTAAATAACTTAAATTTCATTCTAGCGATTACGAATTCACTGAATCGTGGATTGGTAAAAAACACATCAAATTTTAGAGCCTCAAGCTCTTAATTACTCATGTATCTAGAATTTTTGCAAATCGAGCCATTAACAAACTTCTTTTGTTGTTATGGTTCAATTTAAAAGGTAGATTGTCGAGACTCAAACATGCAGCGAGTCGCAAGGATCCAGTTGAATTAGGCTTGATTCCATTTCCCCTCCATCCCATACATGTATGTTGTCGTGACAAGTGTTGAACAACAAAATTTGATGCCTAGGCCCCTATAATGCTAGCGTTGCGAACTTGCTTGGTATGGAGGATTTTTTTTAATGTTTTTTTGAGCTATGTATTATTTTTTCTTAGGTGCCTAATGTCCATCATTCTTACATCTCTCAAGATTGGATGGTTTCCCTCTCTCGAGTTTGAATTAAGGTTTTGGTTGGTTTTATTTGTATATTTTGGTTGTAGGTTTATTATAGCCTTGCTTTGCTTAGTGGCTTCCTTTTGTAGATAGTTAATAGTAAGTAATTTTCTCATGGTTCTAGTTTTATTTTAAGACTATATCTAGTTACAACATCTTGCACTATGCATAAGATCATGCAGATGCCCCAATATGGTTATTGCATAGTCTAAGTAGTTTTTCTGTATAATGAAGTGTGGTCTAACCCAAAAAAATACAACAAAATAGTTGTTATTTTAATGAACTATAAAATTAATGTGTTCAAATTGGATTTTATTGAAAATATACCATTTTATCATGTAGATATTAAGAAGTGCGCAATTGTTTAAGATTGTAAAAATTTGGATGGGCAATATTTGTTTTTTGCATTTATGAGGGGAAGTGTTTAGTTAATTTATACTTATCAATTGAAGTACAATTATTTAAATTGCCCTTTGAAGGGCTCCAAGAACAAATACCCTTCCAATAAAAATTAAGACCCACCCTTCAAATTTGATCACTGCCCGCGACCTTTCCAATATGTACTAGGAAGCTTCACTATCTTGATCTTCTTCGTTCCGGGGAAGAAATGACCATATCCTTTTGTTTGTTAGGTTGTCTTTTTCAACGGACTTTCAAGTCGGATTGTTCATTACGCGCAATTGTAAGGCTAAGTCAATGATACTCTTGTTTTTACGCGCAATTGCAAGGCTAAGTCAATGATACTCTTATTTTTACGCGCAATTGCAAGGCTAAGTCAATGATACTCGTTTTCATCACGGGCAATTGCAAGGTTAAGTCACCGAGAAACTGGCGCGCGCTTGTGAGCGAAGGCGCCTCGATGCCACAGGGCTTGGATCCAATAATTCATTCTATCATAAAGTACGAAGTGTCATATCATCTTCGTTAATGTCTACAAAATTACCATTCCATTATCTCACTAAGAAACTTCCCTATCTTCTTCGTTGCGTTCAAAAACTGACTATAACCATTGCATTATATTACGGCATCTTATTTTACATTTTTCTTTCAAACTTCTCGCAGATGAGCCCACGAAATTCATTTATTTGGTGAGGCTCTTGGATTGGGATTCTATAAAACGAAATTGATTGAGTTGATTCAGCCCATCTTTACAGGCCATTCATTTATGACTTCTTCCTCTTTCTATTTTGTTTCCGTTATTCTCTTCGGGGTTGGACTAAGATCTCATTGATATCAATCCCTTCATTCCACCGCAGTTGCAGATTGCACCATGGCGAATCCTTGGCTGCTAGCCGCAGGTAAAATTAGGGTTTCGTCCTATTTCTGTATCTCTGACTGTGAATTTCTATGTTGTTTCCATTATTCTCTTCGGGGTTCGACGGAGATCCAATATTTGATATTAATTCCTTCGTTCCACCGCAGTTGCAGTTTCCGCCCTCGGAGGAATTATTTTTGTCATAGGTAAGTTTATGATTTCTTCCATTTTCACTATTTCCTATTGAACCTCACTTTTTTATCGGTTAGTGTGACTGGACGAAGACACTGATATCAATCTCTCCATTCCACAGCATATCTAGTTTGCACCATGACAACATATTTTTCTAAGTGCCCCGCGATACTGGGAACAAGAGGTGTCTCTCATTGCACCTCTCACTGTCAATTTGTATCTTATTTTCTCTGTCCTCTTAGAGGTTGAATAAAATCACATTGATATCAATTTGTTCATTCCCCGCAGGTTTCTTCATTTCAGGCATATTGATGATAACGATCGTCCTGTTCGTCGTGTTTTTCAAAATACTGTGCTTAACTTGTCGTGCCTTCTGGAGGAGAATTAAATATCGTCCTAGCAGCTCTATTTCAATGGTGGAGAAATTCCTGAATGAATATGCTTATGAAATGCCGACGAGATATTCACACTCTCGGCTAAAGAAGATCACAAACAACTTTGCAGAAAAGTTGGGCGAAGGAGGTTATGGTGTGGTCTATAAAGGAAAGCTAAGGAACGGCACTCTAGTGGCTGTTAAGCTTCTCGATAGGCATAGGCACAGTGAGGCCCAATTCATGAATGAGGTGGCCACCATTGGACATGTTCACCATGTCAATTTGGTTCGCCTGTTGGGGTATTGCTTTGAAAGCTTTACAAGTGCCCTGGTATATGAGTACATGGCTAATGGATCTCTCGACAAATTTATATTTGCCGGAAAACAGAAGGGGCCAGTGTTAAGGTGGGAACAATTGTATTCAATCGCTTTGGGTGCGGCTCGAGGTATTGCATATTTACACCAAGACTGTGACAAACGCATAGTACACTTCGACATCAAACCTCACAACATATTGCTGGACGCTGACTTCATACCAAAAGTTTCAGATTTCGGTCTAGCAAAACTTTGTGCAAAGGGAGACGACCATATATCAATGACGGCAGGGAGAGGGACGCCGGGTTATGTTGCTCCAGAGTTGTGTCACGGTGATGCTGGTCCTGTTACCGATAAATCAGACGTCTATAGTTTCGGAATGCTCTTGCTGGAGATTGTTGGGGGAAGAAAGAATCTTGATCTGCAGTTGAGCCGTTCCAGTCAGTGGTACTTTCCTGACTGGGTTTCCAATCTGCTCGAGAGTGGGGAGTTGGGGATGAATTTTAGAGGAGGGGGAGGAGAAATTGAAACAGAAGATGAGGAGAAGGCGTTCAGGCTTATGACTAAAGTTGGGTTGTGGTGCATTCAATACAACTATAGAGATCGGCCTTCTATGGGCAGCGTTGTTCAAATGTTAGAACGAAATGGAGACGACGTGGCCAATCCTCCCTTGCCGAACAATATCTACTCCGCTGCGCCTGAAATACCGGCTGCACCTCTGTTGTCAAGGACTGAAGAATCAACATCAATTGAAATTCTGACATCACAGATAGGTACAGATAGGTAGGTGAGTGGATTATTCAAACCCGTCCCCTCTGTTGTCAAGGACTGAAGAATCAACATCAATTGAAATTTTGACTCACAGATAGGTAGGTGAGTGGATTATTCAAACCCGTCTTTGCACTGTTGCGAGTCGATGCTATGTATTTCCTATATATGCAATGCCTCGGTGAGTCTGCGATGAATCCGGTCTTTCAACAGCTCTGGCTGAAACCTCCCATAATATTTATTTTCCTTAAACTATGAATGTTGCACATTATATATGTGGTCGAAGTTGCTCGTATAAATATTTATTTTCCTTAACCTACGAATGTTGCACATTAATTTTTTTTTTCACGTGAAATAGAGCTTACTTTAGATTATAAATATAAAGGAGGTTACAGGAAAGAACGAGTCAAGTCCAAGATATCTCCAAACATCAACCAAACCACTAATACAAGCCAATTTACAGCAATCCAACAATAACCGCCAATAGTAAGGGCAGAACGCTCCTATCCCAAGGAGCACGAAGATGGATATACCCAGGCCTGGAATTTCAAATCTATTCTGCCTGTCACCAAGCAATTTGATGACGGTCTTGGTATTTCTATGCCTTTCACTTTACGTTTTGTTTAAATTCATGAAAGTCAAATTTGTTTGCATTTTTAGGACATTTCAGATTAACAATTCTAATTTTATACTTTAAAAAAAAATAAAACAAAAAAAAATAAATACACCAAAACAATTATTCATAATAATAAATATATGAATGTAACTGTAGTTTGTATTATAAAAAAAGTGTTTTACAATAACAGTAAAATTTCAGAAAATACATAATGAACTATATTTTTTTACCAAAGTGTATTTCAACAACAAAAAGATCATGACTCTTGAACATGATATGGACAAAATTCAGATGATGTAGTTTAGAGTTATGGCTAGAATCACATTTTACAAAAAAAATGTCTCTCATGGAACATCAACGAACCCTTCTTGTGGCACCAAATGTAACTGTTGGATAGTGTGTTGTTGGAATCTAAAGCTGTAGCGTGTAACAAAAAAAAACAATTTTATCAATTTAAAAATGTTTTAAAATTTATTACAAAATAAACTACAGCTAAAAGAACCCCTAAATCATAAAATCACAAATCATTTTAACAATAGAACAGACATTGAAGTAACTTCTGTAACCACAAATGATTCCATATTAAGTTCAAATTTTCAAAATTCGTGCAAGAAAGATGCTTGGATTAAAAATAAGTTATAAGAGATAAATGTTTAAATCAAATATAAAAACATACACTCAATTCTTAACACATTACCTTTTTTTTCAAGCTTTCCAAAATCAAATTCTTTGTGGACAAAATTCTCATGAGTTGGTTTTGAGTTATGGATGCACTGAGATTTTTACAAAAAGAGGTGTCTCTCAAATATGCATGGAACATCAAAGAACCCTTAATGTGACACCAAATGTGAAACTGTAACAAAAATAATGTACTGTGTTGCTGGAATCTAAAGTTGTAGCCTGTAACATAAAAAAGAATAAATATATCACATTAAATATGCCTTATTATGTATTAGAAAATAAATTACATCTGGAAATGTAATTATTGTTGGAAATTTGACGCTATAAAAAGTATAGTGTGTTGCTGGAATCTAAAGTTGTTACATCTAAAGTTGTAACATGTAACAGATAAAAGAACAATTTTATCAAATTAAAAATGTCTTAAAATTTATTGCAAAATAAACTACACCTAAAGGGAACCCCTAAATCATAAAATCAACAATAATTTTAACAACATAACAGTCATTGAATTTATCAACTCAAATAATAATAATACCTATTAATTAAAAAAGAACACTTACTTGTCCATTTTTACAAAAGTGGCCACTACTGCTGTAACTTTTGTAACCACAAATGATTCCATATGAAGTTCAAAATTCCTGCAAGAAAAATTCTTAAATTAAAAATAAGTTATAAGAGAGAAATGATTAAATCTAATATAAAAACATACACTCAATGCTTAACACATTACATTTTTTCAAGCTTTCCAAAATTAAAGTCTTCGTGGACAAAATTCTCATGATTTGGTTTTGAGGTGTCTCTCAAAATGCATGGAACATTAAAGAACCCTTCATGTGGAACCAAATTTGAAGCTGTAACAAAAATAATGTAATACTGGAAATGTGATGTTGTTACAAGTAAATGTGTTGCTAGAATCTAAAGTTGCAGCCTGTAACACACACCAAAAAAAATATTACATTAAATATGCCTTATAATTTATTGCAAAATAAATTACATCCAAAATAGAACCCCTAAATCAATAACCATTTTATCCACATAACAATCATTGAATTTTCCAACTCAAACAATAAGAATACATATTATTTAAAAGAAACACTTACTTGTCGATTTTTAAGAAAATGGCACTTAGTGATGTAACTTTCGTGATTCCATATGAAGTTCAAAATTTTCAAAAAATCCTGCAAGAACAATTCTTAAATTAAAAATAAGATATGAAAGGCAAATGCTTAAATCTAATATAAAAACATATACACGGTGCTTAAAACAATGGTTTGAAAATAAACACAACTCACTTGAGAGGACTAGGAAGACATCCCAACTCTCAAAGCTCAAGAACTCTTCTTGACTTTGTATCTCTCCATACCTCATAGACTGCATTCCAATCAACATTTGATAATTCAGGTCCATTCAAAGATATTCTCATTAGTGCATCTAGTGTATCCAATCCTAGCTTTGATTTCCTAATGTCCTTAATTATATTCTGTTTAGAAAATCCTCTTTCACAATCCACTGTACTTGCAGGAATAGTGAGTACAGCTTGCCATAATTTCATCATATGAGGATAATTTGTATGCCATTGTTTTGTATTACGAAATACCTTCCATGATTCTTTCATAGAGAAACCCTCACAAGCCAAATTTAATGAATCAACAAAAGGGTGCAGCTCTCTTTTGCAATCTTTTTCATTAAATAAATGCACATTTCTGACATCATTTGGTATGGTATGCTGCAAATGTTGAAAAAGTTTAGAAAGCCAACGCTCTGAATTTTTCTCACGGCTATGACGTTCTTCTGGATAATAACAAGGGCTGAACAATTTTGTTGCATTAAAAAGATAAAGATCTGAAAATCTTTCATTCAAAGAGTCTATGAGAGACTCAATATAGCCTTCTGTGAGTTGCTGACAACTCTCTTGTGTTCCTTCAATATGAGGTTTCATAGTTTGTTTCCTATCACTATAATCAATCTCCCTAGTTGGAATAGAGATATATTGTAACTCATGTCTATCTATGACTAACCCTTCATCTTTAATTTCAATATACCCATATTGTGACTCACATAGAAATTTTGAAAGATAAGTTGTACCTTCTGCAAATGTTTCTTTTCTCAAAAACCATCTAGACAATGTACTTATAGTTACTTCAAGAGCCAACCCAATAGTTGTAATGTCTACATTTTCTTCTTGAAAAGTCTTGTTCAGCTTATTCAATTCACCCAATACATCAGCAAGCATATGCAAACAAAACTGAATGGAATAAATCCGTGTCTTATCATACCATGATGAAGTTTTTTTTTCATTTTTCCACAATGTTAAAATGGCTGGCATAAGCTTCACAAGCCTTATAATAACTTCTCCCCTAGATAACCATCTCACTGCATGTATTTGTAGAACATCAAGAACATCAATCTGCATGACTTTAAGCAAATCATTAAGTTCATTATTTCTCTTTGGTGAGTTTTGAATCCACGAATACACTTTGTTTGCAATTTTTTCAACAAATAATAGTTCAGGAATTTTTTTAGAAGCATCCGCTGCTGCTAAAGATTCACGATGAGCTACACAATGGACTGCAATAAGATTTGGAGTGACTTTTTTCAAAAATGAAACAAAGCCATTTTCATGCCCAATCATTGCTAAAGCCCCATCTGTAGAAACAACTATCAAATCTTTATATTGAAGACCTCTAGAATTTATTAATTGGTTGACACTATCATATATTGTTTTCCCTTTTCCATCCATTACATTTTTCAGCTTCATAAATTGTGAAATAGGTGGCCCAAGACCCTTCGAATCTAAATAAGTTGCATAAACAACAAGGTGTTGCTCTAAGCTTCGATCTGTGCTTTCATCCACCATTAATGAGAAGAAAGGACTTTCCAACATATTCTTTATCTGAACTTCTTCAAGGTGTCTCGATAGGCAATATATAAAATCATTTGCTGATTTACGATTTGTGTATGAAGAATACTCTTGAGACTTTGGCATACATGGTGTTTTCGCATCCATGAGAAATTTGCAAAGTTTTTCGTACTTTGATAAAGACAAATCTTCTTGGCATACAAAATATGATATTTCCATTGTAGCAATAACTCTTTGCTTATTAGCATCTTCCACTTGTTTGACATGATCGGGAATTGACTTCATCTTTCTCTCCAATGCATTAATCCATCTTGTTTTAGCATCTTTATGTACTAATGATTTTTCATGAGTAACAAGAGCATCATGTTGTAATGTCGTATAACCATTCCCTAAACCCCATGGCCCACTCATCCTATACTTCTCACAATACCTACATTTCATATATACTTTATCATCTTGCCTCACATAATTTAGACAATCAAACTTATCTAACCATTCCATACGGAATTTCCTTTTTGATTGCACTTTCATTTTCTTTTAATTATCAACCTCTTCTTCAACTTCATCTCTTTCTACATCTACATCTTCATCACTTACTCTTCCAAAAATTTCATCCAATTGCTGCTCCAATTCAGTGTTATAAGCTTCTTCACTAATGTTTGAATCATTTTGAATTTTAGATTTTTGTTCTTTTTGCCAACCATACATTTCTCCAATAGTGACTTGGATTTTTCTTTTTTGAGACATTGTAAATTTTAACAGCTACCCACCTATATACAGAAGTATGCCAAACCAAAAAAAGATGACTTAATATATTTAAAAAAATATATTTAAAACATGATTTAAAAACAAATCTATATAAAAAACAAACTAATATAGAACCTACCTATATACACAAGTATACGAAACCAAAAAAAAATACTTAAATATATTTTTAAAAAATAATTAAAACATATGATTTAAAAACAAATCTATATAAAAAAACAAACTAATACCAAACCAAAAAAAAATACTTAAACATATTTTTAAAAATAAATTTAAAACACATGATTTAAAAACGAGAATGGTTAATGCAAACGCTAGATTTTTTGATTTGAAACAACAACTAATTTGTGCAAGATTTTATCATATTTTGCTACAGGAATATCATTTATTGCTTGCTAGAAAATACGCTTCTCATATTATATACACCCTTAAACAGTCAATGTAATTGTTACCATTAGTGCTAGGAAACACCTATATATGAAGTTTGAATAAAGATCATCTTTACTACAGCTTAAGAAGAATGACTTGACATAGTCATCGAAACTATATTAAACAAGTTTCCTCAACAGAGAATCTTTAAACAAATGTGATCATAAGATTAAGACCGCTTTCGAGGCCACAACTGTCATGAATAAAAACAAATAAAAAAATCCAATACATAGTCACACGCAAAAGTGGAGTAAATATTAAAATTCGTTAATTATAGATTGACAATCAACTGCTTGTTGCGAATTTCTCAGGACAGCTAAAATCCTACAATTAAATACTTCATACAAACTCTCCAGCTAATAGGAGGTTCGTCAGTGAGACACAAATGAGCTATCAGGACCAGGTTTAAATAACAAAGTAATGCAAATACATGGAATAAGTCTCTATACAAAATGTTTAAAGAGCACGATGGCTCTGCACAAATTTAAGGTTAAACCGATTTGGGCCTTTTTCTATTATACACCCATGACTACGCAGAGCAGAGCCAAACCCCAAGCAAACAAAATGAGCCCTCGAGAGGAGATATTTTTACTATGTTTCCTAAAGTTGCTTTGATTTCCTCCCAGAAAATACCTTTGAAGTAGCTTTTCCCTGCAATTACGATATCCTTAAAGCTTGAGATCCACTCTCCATCGTTATTCTTCAACTTCCATATAGTATTAACATTTTTCCCATTATTGGCGAACTAGTGAATATTTTGTGTGTTCTCATCTCCCTTGTCCAACCATAAAGCTCTTCTTTTCATCCTCCAGAAAGATTCATTGTTCTCTAAACATATTCTCTTCCTTTACTTTAGCTCCAACATTTATTTTTATGTTCTTTTGATGAAAGTTCAACTCGATGTTTGAATAATACCTCTTCTAGTTTTGGCATTGACCCTATTCTGGGGAACAAATGCAATATTATTGTTGGCATTGACCCTATTCTGGGTGTCAATGAGGACTATATTTTATCTAGGGATATACGAAATCATTTTACAAGTTTTGGCCTGTTCACGTTGAATCAATTTAAAAGAACTAGTAAACAAGTCCATGACTGCTCTTATTGGCTCACGGCATCGGACTTGGTTTGGCAGGCTGCTGGGAAGTTGAATGGAACTTCTCATTTGCTAAAACTAAACATGGCAGGGATTCGGCTCTCAGCAGAAAAGGATAGGTTGGCATGGGAAAAAAACACTGTAAATGGACAAGTTACAGCCATATCCGGTGGTTCTGACTGTTTGAGGAGGGGAACTATATCAATTAAAGAGGAATCCTATATTGAAATTTATGTATATTGAACAGGGCTACATGAACAAGGTGAAAAACAAATCGACCCCACCAACAGAGGGTAAAATATTTGGGCATGATTCAGACGAAGTTAGTACATAAGCTTGACACAGAGATATAAAAATATTAATCAGTATCGAGTATTAGTATCGATCTGTGGTTATTATTTGTATTGAAATACAAATTATAGAAGAAATGTTACAAGTTAAGTCGGTCTCGAAGGAGCCGAAACCCTGTAGAGGGTTAACAACTTAACACATTCAAAATGAAAAATGAGAACCCTTACCATGCATTAGAAATTTAATCATTCAATAAAAACAATAGTCAAATTTACTTCTAGACACTGTATATGAATATAGATTCACCGGAAAAGATAAATATAACTTGTTAAAATCTTGATTGATAAGATATAAACTTCACCGAATGGTAATACATGAATGAAATTTCACAAACTACTTACCTGGAACATTTCTGCAACACATGAATGGAGGGTTACCCTGTTACCAACAACCTACAAACATTTTGAAAACTATAAGTATCAATAAGTATCAATAGTAAACACGCAAATTAAAATACCAGTAACTATTCAATATGGATACATTAACTAAAAAATTTCATGGAGGGATTACCTATAATGGGAACTTTGATTATCATTCGCGTGAAGTCCAATCTGGTCATCTGATGTTTTCGCAGAAAAATGCTCAATCCTAAAACATATAACAGCTTCCTTACACTTGGCACAACAATTTCCCACACACGAACTTATTTGCCCACTCAATCATTCACGTGATAGTAAATAAATGTAACACTTGCCAAATTCTCTAGTAGTAGGAGGTTCCCAAAACGTGTTACGCATTCTCTGCCATCTACTCATATTCTTTATTTTTAGTTTCAAGTCATATCCCCCCTCCAAAACTTCATCCACTGTAACCATCACAAGTTTTCCCCAACAAGCAGCAATACCTAGATTTACTAGTCTCATCTATTTTCGATCTCAGGGCATGTAGTCTCAACGATCTCGGAGCAGCAGTATGAGTTCCAAAAGGTCTAAGCGTTCTAGGCATGCAACGATTTCTTCTCTGCTAGTCACCAAATCTGATGAGCATGAACTAGGCTGTGTTGTTTTTGAGTCTGATATAGAGCTGGATGCCAATTCTCTAATGATGTTTGCCAATGCTGGGGATGGATCCCTAGACCTCTCAAACCCACAAGAAGTGGCATCCAATGACGAGGACGGAAATGGGTTCAATTAACGACCCAAGCAACATGAAAGTATATGCCCTTTTTCATTTTCGACCAGAAGAGTCAACAAATGCACTGCTTAAGGGCTCCGGCTCCGGGCTCCACGGTTCCAACTTCCACCGATGGACGATGAGCATCAATAAATTGGAATCTGGATAATACCCTACAGGTGAGTCGCGAATCGCAATTAATTCCGATAATACCCTATACCTACTACCAGCGGCCACCAGCAAACTTGCAAAGGACTCCTCGTCGCCTCGAGTTTCAAACTGGATGGTGCCAGTGCCACACTGCCAACTTGCATGTAGCTACTAGCCGTAGGCCTGTGGCTGTAGGTACTAGTATTTATGATGTTTGATGGATATTGTTAAACGTCAAATCTATGGTCTGTATTTTATATCACACGTAGACGGTGACGTGTGGCAAAAATTCTTGCTCGTAAAATACGTTTCAGAATGCTTAATACGTCTTTCTCCACGTCAAATTCCAGGCCTGGATATACCAATCCTCAAAAATAATGACTGAACGGAACAAGTGACAAAAAGAGACTGCCCGCGGATGAGCAGAAAAAATGACCAGTGTCCAAACAGTGGCTCAGACCCTTCCATGCAAATCTCGTAGAAAATACGTCCCTCCACAGAAACGAGACCCCTGTGAGATAGTTCATCCGCCATACAATTAAACTCCCGATAAATATGGATGATAAGAGTCGAAGGCAGACGATCCAGGAGGAGTCTGGTCTGATCAAAGCCAAAACGAGAGAGCTACAACACAACATTTATAGTAGCTAGAAAGTTCGCCCAGTTCAAAACCGTTAGTTAGTGTTGGTGCTCCAACCACCGCTCATCCAGAGCTTGATCTGATCCCCACTGGCATATTCAATGAAGGCCCCGCACCACAACGGCCAGTAGTCTGTAGAGCAGCCCCATCAAATCGTGAACGGTTACCATCACGAAGAAGAAGCGGTGGCCAAGATGCCCGATCGACTGATAGAGGCTTCGGCATCTGTGAGCAGCCACGTTCCTGAAATCTGGACAGGATCGAAATAGCCACCCTGCTGGGATCTTGAAGGGAGTTCTCAAAAATCACATGGTTGCGTGAGAGCCAGATGGCCCAAGCTACTAAACAAGAAAGCTGTCCGGAGTGGTTGTTGAGTGCAAATAAGGATTGAAATCTCGCCCGTAAATTGACATCTAGGCCAGCCTGAAGGAATGGACATGGAGTGCCAATATGGTGCCAAACACTCACCGTAAATGGGCAGGTAACAAATAGGTGATCAAAAGTCTCAGCCGCTTGGAGACAGAGTGAACAAATGTTTGGACCAATGAACCCTCTGTTTTGGAGGTTTTCCCCTCAAGTAGTAACCATATGAATATTTTGACTTTGAGGGGTAAAATCCAGTGCCAGCAACTAACGTGCCACCACTGACGAGTCCATGTCAAATTAGGGCAGATCGCCTCATAGGCCAGTTTTGCATTAATAGAGCCATCGGTGGTATTCCATGACCATAGGAGACGGTCATCACATTCCGAAATCCTGATATTTGCCCGATAGAGGTCTAGGGTATAAGTCTCCCATTCCACCACCAATGAGCCTGAAAGTCCCAACTGCAAGGCACCTAGCCAAGTGTTGAATAATGAATGTGTGCAATTTGAGCCGAGGATGTGGTATAGAGTGAAGTAACCCCTGCCTCTGAGATGAAAGACCAAAGCATCCGAGAACTTGAACTTGACAGGTCCCCCAACAATCGGATCTTCACCCAGTCGGATGTGTCTCCCATTACCAGGAAACCATGCCAGCCAAGTCGCCAAAACCTGGAATGAGGAGAGTAACCCCGCCCAAATGTTTGAAATGCCTTTGGTTCTCTTCACGGAGGATCTGATCCATTGAATCTTAGAAAATTTACCGAAATATGTGTCCTTTATAATATTACCCCAAATGCAATCAACTGAGATGGCACGCCAGAGGCTCTTTGCTAGTAAAGCAGTCGAGAAGTGGTGTATATTCTTGATCGCCCAACCACCTTGGAAGTAGGGACGAGCCAACAAAGTCCAATCAACTAAATGAATTTTTTTTTTCCCATTCCCAGATCATAAGAAATGGTGGATCTTCTGTCGGATACTGGAAAGAATAGTCTTAGGAACACAACACAGGGAGAACCAGTATACCCCCAAGTTTTGTAGTACTGACTGGGAAAGTATAAGTCGGCCACCACAGGATAACCAATGCCATTGCCGATGCATAATGCATTTATCAAATTTTTTAAGGAGCCAATGTCAGTCCACAATTTTTTATCCATTTGGCTTTATAAAATATCCAAGGTATGTTGTCCCATCTATCAGATCTGCAATACAGAATGGGAACAAAGAAGTGATATTCAATAGCTCTGAATGCTCCAGGTTGTGCTTTAGTAGTTTAGATTTCCCCTCGTTTATGATCATGTCTGAGTAGTGGCAAAATAGTTTCAGAATACGCCACATGTGGTCCCACTCCTGCAAGTTAGCAAGTCCAAATAACAACACATCATCAACAAAAGACTAATGTGTGACAGAGATATGAGGTGATACCTGCACCCCAGAAATCAAAGAAATATCCTTTGTTTTTATAAGTTGCCTGCTAAGACCTTGGATCACAATTAGGAAAAGAAGGGGCAAAAGGGGACATCCCTGGCGTAATCCACGAGAACATGTTACAAACTTTGTGGGGAAACCATTTATAAGAATTGAGAAGTTCGGTGATGAAATGCAAGCCATGATCCATTTATTAGCACCCCAAGGAATGCCAATCTGGACTAGAGCTAGGCAAAGAAAGACCCAGTTCACATAATCATAAGCCCTCCTAAGATCCAACTGGAGAATTAAAGCTTGGAGATTTTTGGATTTTATACTATGGAAGACCTCTTGAGCCACCCCCACCACGTCTAATATCTTCCTGTTGTCCAAGAAACATATTGTTCCTTTGAAAGATTGCGAGATAATACGGGCTTGATCCTGCATGCAATAACCTTGAAGATAAGTTTGTAGACCATATTACACAAGGATATAGGCCGAAAGTCCATGAAAGTTGATGGATTGGAAACCTTTGGGAAGAGGACCAAAAAGGTTGCATTAAGGGCCCCCGAGACACAATCTTTGGTATAGGATTCTTCCACCATATCCAGTAAGTCTTGCCCCATAATATGAAAGAATTCCAAGAACAATTCCGCGTCCCAGCCATCTGGGTTCGGGCTTTTGTCCTTTTGGAATTCTTTTAGAACTGAATGGATCTCCTTCAGAGACACCGGACGAAAGATGTCCATACCTTCATGCTCAGGAAACAGTCGAGGGAGGTCCTTTATAACACCAATATGTTCACCTATTTTCAAGAGGTCAGGATCATGATAGTAATCTTTAAAGAAGGCAGTAGCTTCACCTAGAAGGTCCTGCTGCACCGAAATGGAGACCCCCATCCTGCTATTCAGTTGCCAAATTGAATTTGTTATCCTACAACCATTTGCATAATATGAAAAAATTTGGAATTATTATCCCCCAATGAGACCCATAGGGCTTGACTTTTCAGTAGCCAAGAGGCCTCCGCCCGATTAAGTAATAAGAGGCGTTTACTCTCCAACTCCACCAGAATGGATCGTACCTTATTCTGGAGGGGGCAACCCAGATATGTCACATTTAATGACTTGATATGAGAGTCAATGTCCAATAGATCCTATTTTTTCAGCATCCAAGCGAGCCCGGTCCCAATGCTTAACAGCCGATTTAAGTTGGCCCAATTTCTGAATCAAGCGCTGAGCCGGAGAGCTGATCCCATCCATAGTGAAGTTGCACCATTCTGCACGAACAAAGGACCGGAATTCTTCAAGCTGTAGTAAAGAGTTGTTGAATTTGAAAGGGTAGGGAATTTTTTCCCCATCAAGGTTCAACTCCACTAGAATGGGTAGGTGATCTGATATGGTCGATAACATTGACCACGTACGATATTTATGTACAGTGACAGCCATATTTTATGTCATCGTATATCTATCCAAGCGCTTGGAGATCTTATCATCCGCCTTCCTGCCATTGCACTAGGTAGGGCCAAGAGGGGGTGGAGCAATGTCAACCAAACCCAAATCAGCGAAGAGGTCATTAAAATATTGGTAGAGTATATCACCTCGAGCGAATTTACCCCAAGTCTCAGCTGAAGTGAGGGTAAGATTGAAATATCCAGCCAGTATGAGATTTTCAAAATCTAAAAGACCCCTAGATCTTGCAGCATCCCAAAGTTGACGTCTGTCTAAATATGGACCATATATGTTTAGAAGATGAACCATCTTAGATAGATCTTGAACCCGGCCTTCCAGTAGAATCCCCAATGGTGTACAAAATGTAGACATAGAAAATAGTTTAGGATCCCAGGCCGACAGGAGGCCCCCTGAAAGTCCCACCGCATCCGTCGAGCAAAACATCCAATCCGATATGATGTTCTGAAATAGTAATCTAGCTCTCTTGGCCAAAACCATGGTTTCCTAGAGAAAAATGATATCCAGTCTCAGTGAATCCACTAATCCTTTGAGGGCTAATCTTTTCCGAGGCCCCTCAAACCCTCTAATATTTAGGGATAGGAAGATCATCTCTTCACCCTGGCTAGGACTTTGAAGTTTCTAAGAGCCCGAGTGGAATCCAATGATCCGAAAGAAGTAGATGCAAACTGGGGATGTCCGAAGCAGGGGAGACCAAATTGGGGACACCTTGTTTCCAAGCACTACGAGTTTTAATAGGGGAAAATTGAGAGATACCCCCTTTTCTAGCCCCTTTGGCAGACAGACCCATCCCATGATTTTCATCGGCAGAAACCAGTGGAGAAATAGGGGTTCCAATGACCGAAGGAAATTTTGCAAGGTAAGTAATTAATGGGGACTTTGATTTAACAATGCCAACAAATGATGGAACCCCCGAGCCCAGATATGTATCAGCCACAAAGACCACATCCCTTAGAGGAATTGATAGTGTGGGAGGGGAAGCCCCTGAATAAGGTACAAGCTGTTCTATATTCCATGGGGTTGAAGGGAGGGTAGGCATAGAGTCGGATAAGATGGATGGATCCAGACTTTGAGTTTCAGTACCCTGATATAAAACCCCAACCTGGGGGAGTGCAATTTCAGAAGGCCCAAGGAAATCGGATCCAGTGCAACAGAGTTAGGTAAGGGCGCCAACTGTTGAGTAATAGAAGGGGGAGTGTCCCTTTGGATACCCAAATAAAATGTGGGGGAACCTCCAATAATCCCTTCCCCAATGCGGTCTCCCTTTTCTTCCAAGCTTGAAAGAAAAACTAAATTGTCTCTTGATAAGGTAGACAAAAAGGAGGGATCAAGTATTTTAAGCTTACCGCAAAGAGAAGAAGTATCAAGGCCAACTTTTGTCAAATCCCTGGTAGGACTGGGGGCAAGTAATGGGCCCTTGGCTTCACCCTCCGAGGATGAGTTACTATCGGAAGTCCAAGACTAAAAGTCATCCATTGAGTCCCATTTAGAGCCCGAGTTGGAATCAGGGCATTCACGCCAGAGGTAACCAACAACTTTGCACCTGGAGCAGCGAAAAGGGACCCCCAGTAGTCCAATGATTGCTTGTATCTCTTGTCGCGCCATACCATATCCAGAGATTCAAATAATCCTAGGGACATATAGATCTCAACTAGAACCCTTCCCACCCTCCGATCCATACCGACAAGGGTTTCATCATTCATGTGGAGAAAACACCCCAAATTATTTGCCACAACAACAAAGCTTCTTTTTGCCACATTTCGACAGGAAAGGCAGGTAATAATACCCAAAGATGCGGAAAATAGAACTTTTTCGAGGCAGGGTCGAAGCCCATATGCCATCATTTGAGCATCAGGCTTCCGTTCCCCTTTATCCATGTCTTATCTAAGATCATTGAAGTGTGTTCCGCTAGTCTGAAGTAGAACATGTACCAACCCTTACAAAGAATATATATCTCCGGTCGATACCCAAAAAATTTTGCCCAGTTTGAAGAGACCCATTGATCAATGTCCTTTGTATTCATAGCCCCACAGGAAAATTTTCCAACCAGCGCCTTGATCGATGGGGCCGCAATGCCTTCCAGTCCTGATAGGTAGTCCATCAAAAGGTCAGTACCCTAATTCCTCAAAAGACACTTTTTGTTTTTCCGGTTTGAGACCACCTTGGGTTTTCCCAGGTTTATATGAGGGTTTGGTCTGGTAATGGGATCCACCACAGGGATAATATCTGGAATCGTTGAGCCCTCCTCAGACGATTTACGTACCATAGCCTCTGGAAGCGGATGAGAAACATTTGTCTGCCTAAGGTCAATACTAAGGGAATCATCTGTCCCTTTCCCAGACAACTTACCCGCATGTGAGGCACACGCCCTCCACATGTTCTGATATTCCTCGTCTGACTTGAGCACCCCAACAACTTCCCACCATTTGTCAGATTTTTGTTTGCTTCCCCTCGAATTTTCCGCCGCCATCAGGTTAGGTCTAGGTTCTATGCCCGGCGATAATGTTAAAAAAATAACCATTGCCACTGCAGAGACCCCCTTGAAGGTTCCATTTTCTACCTCAGGCCCCTGCCACGGAACCCATGACTTGTCTCATCTCCCTAAAGGCCTGATCACCCTTTGGTCATTTTTCGGTTACCAGAAACAAACTACAACCCTAATACTAGGTTGCCCATGACCCCACATAGTTTTTGTTTTCAGAAAAGCTTCATCTTGAAGCAGTAAACCCAGGGACCGCCCATTGACCAATGTTGCACATTATATATGTGGTCGAAATTGCTCGTATAAATAAAGTCGACACCGTTTTTCTCGTATGCTATTCACAAATCTATGTGAATCTATCTTTTCAAGGTAGTTTTGTAAACGTCATTGTAACTCTTCAGATGAAATATGGAGTGTGCAGATGATTATTTATATAGTTAAAAATTACAATAGAATTGTTCAATGAAAATTTTTAATTGATATTTATTTTAAAATGGAGGAGTTTATTTATTCTATGTTTTGAATTTTACGGTGGTTTTGGTTGGAATCCGGTAAATTTTTTTAGTAAATCTAAATTTGGAAGTGTTTAAATTGTGTTTTTGAATTCATAAATAGATTCAACACCCAACTAATATATGTGATTCTAATATTTTAGAGAGATTTCCAACCAAACTTCAAACAAAATTATACTCTGGAAAAATTGAAAATGTAGAATATTTAAACTACACCTTTTATAAATTAAAATATTTGAATGATACAACTATTTTTATAGCCTAAAATTAAAAGTATATATATTATAATTTTTTTGAAAGTATTATAAAAAATTTGAAAGTCTCATATCACATGCTTCACATGTGATTATTGATTAGTCACTTTATGATATATTCACATGTGATATTTATTAGTCACTTTATGATATATTCACCTCATGATATATTCATTTCTCATTAAAAAGTTCTTTATTAAATATATCTTTCTTGTTTCATTATCTCTAATTTTTTATTTATAAAAAAAATTAAAACAATATTTAATCTTTATAAATATTAATGATATATATATATATATATATTAATAAAAAGAAAAAGTATAATTAAAATTATACTTTCGATTAAGATGGTTGATCCTAACAATGGAGGAGAATTATGCATCCGGACACCTTTATCCATCACATAGAATTAAGATACGCAATTATATGACTAGTAAATAAAGAATTACGAATTGAAAGCTCAAGATTATTAGAGGATACAAGCAATAGCAAGAGTCATTATAGTGAATGTTTTTTCATCTCAATGGTTTGGTGTGCCCATGAAAAAGAGAGTTAAAATCCTAGTCTCATACCATGTGACATAAAATCAATAGTTTTTCTACCCCTAAGATACAAACAAAGAGTTTTGTCGTCGATGCATGTTGATCAACCAACAAAAAAGTCGATGATCAATATCATCTACAAAGTTTGGTAGAGAAATTTATAGGACAAGCCTCGAGATGGTGGGACACTCATAAAACAGGACTATAGACATGGAAAATCATATCAGCATATTTCATCGAGAGATTTGAAGGGAACCTCGCGAAAAAAAGATCAGATCAAACTGGTTCATACCTAGTGTGGACCTGGTCACTCACATACATAGATGCGAACAAGAATGGTGCAAGATAGGCTACAAAGAGGAAATAACATGGCCACTTATTTTCCAAACACTTTAGGTGACTTACCCAATAAATGGTACAAAGTCGAAGAAGCCAAAGGGGAAACCAAACACTAGGAAGTGATACAAGTAATTTTTGTTAATAACTTTTCATGCATACCTGCAAGAGAGGAATTGGAAGATGCACTACAAGAAATACAACGTTTTTTTTGTAGAACCAGATGATTGACATAAAGTTGTGGAAGAGACGGGACTAGCCAATGCAATGTTTATTTTGACCTATAAATGAATAACATACTGTAATGTACCAACTTAGGATTTGGCACACTAACTCGAGACTTCTTAAAAATTGATTAAAACAGTGATTGTGGAAGCTAGAATTGATGGAGATGGGCAAGGTCAAAGGCTATGGATGGATGAAAGGTTATGATATGAGTTTATACCTCTGCACAACATACTGATACCATTTATATTTCAAGAACAACCCAGTTGAACTCTACTCCAATTCTCCTAGGGTTCTCAGCATATGCAGACTAGTATGGGTAGGGAAATTGATTGAAAGTTGGAAAGGGTTGTTGCAGACATCAGAGAGGATAATAATCATTCATTTATAGTCATATAATCATAAAATAATATTTCAGAAAGTTATATGCAGATCTGGTCAAGTATGATAACAAAACTAGTAAAATAGCAATTCAGGACAACTTAACTAGTTTGCCTTGTGGACACCCAAACAATGTTCAAATGTAATCGAAATTATGAAAAAGTAGTTGGATCATGATATGTGATATATTATTTAACTACAGGAACTGGAATGAATTCATTTGGACCTTTACTCATTGATTTATGAACCATTCATTGAAAGCTAGTCAAAATCTAGCTAAATCTAGCAGGGGTGCATAAATTGAAGAATAATTCAGAGTTCTGTAATTTGTATTGAAGTGAATGATATCATAACATTACATACTCTGTTTTTACATCATAAATAGGCCATGATGCCTCTTAGAAGATTATAGAAGAGTGTCTCCTCTTGCACATAAGAAACTAACTGTAGAATAATAGGAGGAGGGAGGATTCGATTTCTGAGTTTGGTGAAGATGGTTCTGAACTTCTATTTTGACATGAGCAGCTTCAATACTCCGTTATAATATCAAGAATAGTACAATATACCTCTCAGAAGATGAAGGAATAATCTCTCCTCTTGCACATAAGAAACTAGCTGTAGAATAGAAGAAGGAGGGAGGATTCGATCTTTGACTTTGATGAAGATAGATCTAAAATTTTGATTTGACCTGGTAAGCTTCAGTACCTGCAAATAAAATCAGTGATAATGGTTGGATTCCATCATCCTCTCACAGAAAGCTGGGGCACATCTCCCATGCTTAACTAGGGGCACACCTCCCAAGTCTTGGATGCACAAATGCATTCACAAAATTCTCACACTAGCAAAAGATGTGAAATGGAGTTGGAATCATTTTTTATAGAATTCATGTTGACCTATTGAGCAAGTTACTTGGCTTAATGACCTATGAGAATAGGTCACCCATGAGTGGACATACTTTCCTTGCTTTACTTTGCTTTGGCTTTCCTTCTTTTTCTTCTTTTTTTGACTTTCATTCTTTTGTGAACTTTCCTGCTTTCTAGATTTATGCTGCTTTTCCTAAAATATTCATCTTTTATCATTTTTGGCATCATTTTTGGACTCTAGTGCTTACTTGACTTCTACTCCAAGTAATTCCTCCAACCCTATCCACTAATTCGAATTGGTGGGCCAATTTCTCCATTTATTCAGCATAACAAATAAAAATATTAATTGCACCAATAATATTAAATGCTCCATAATTATTTATTCCAAGTAGGTAGCAAACTATGGATAAATTTAAATGCACACTCCTAATTAATTAATTGTCTCATATTAACCCCTCATTAATTAATTAATTCAATCTGTCACTAGGATCCATGGGGTTCGATCTTCTTCATGGTGCTGAAAAAATGGGAACATGATAGTCCTCCCCTCCCAAGATTGCTTGTCCTCAAGCAAAATATCCCAAGAGGTCCGTCGTGCTTTTGATGCACTACTCTAATCATAATTAAAATCTCCAAGAAAATCTTCACTACATTTGTAACTAAACATGCCTGCTTATATCCAAGTGAAGCAACTGGAAAGTGTGCCAAGATCCCATAAGAATATCATAAATGAAAAGATACCACTACTATGTAAACTATAAGTCCATCCAAGGAGGTGTTCCCTATGTGGGAAACTGAAGCCAAGTGCAACAAAGATGAACCGGTGCAAAAGAGGGTTGGCTTGCTCCATCATGCCAACATGCATACAACTGCTCCACGGACAAACAATTGCCAGGATCCCATTGCTTGTATGGCATCCCCATGGATCAGAATACCATCCAACAAAATATATTAAGCAAAAGAGTGCATGTTGGGTAAAATATATGTACTCTAATTCAACATTTAATTGTCAACTCGGGAAGGGAGCTTATGAGATGCAATCACTATATGTACAGGATTGAAGGCTTGAACTATCCTAAGCTGACTAAAGATGCAAATGTGCTAACATGCAACTATATGATTTTAAACTACTTGCATGACTTTCATAATTCAAATGCAAGAATTTATTCTATCTATGAAAACAGGAAACTGATTAACAAATGAAGCAAGTATAAAACTTAATAAAGATATTTATTTGAACCAAATGTGATTTTATGAACATCTTCATTATTTGTATGAATGGAAAACTAATCCTATGATTAACAAAGAAATTTATCAAAACTGAAACAACTTGGAAAATGGAATTATTAAATCTTATCTGAAACAAATCTTGAAAACTTATTACAAACTGTACTTAAGAATAAAACTAATACATTTTAAAACAATAACTTATTAGCAAATCCAACATAAAAGACATAATTCTGAAAATTAGTTGAAAAGAAGATTAGAAGAAATAGTAAGGAAACTAAGAAGAATGACAAAACTTAATTAAAATTCTATGTAACATAAAATAAAATATAAATTACACTAAAAATTGTTAATTAGAAGCAAGAAGAATTATGGTTGAAAGGCAGAATAAATCAGATTATGAAAAAGGCCTAAAACAGTGCAAAAAGTGTAAAGGTCCGAATGACGATCCAAATGCCTGTCCGAATGGCGGTCCGAATGACAGTTTGAATGACAGTCCGAATGGAGGAAAACAAGTTAAGTTAAGGAAAAGAAGAGTTTTGGATGACTTTAATTACCAGCTGGCTGATGCATACGATCCTACAGTGCAAAGGAAGCAAGAGAGTGATTATTTAAGGGCTAAACTAACAAGAAGCTATTTAATCTAATCATTATCTAAGAGGATGGACTATTTCTATGAGATGTGAGAAGAAGGTTAGGAAGAAGAGAGTTAACCTACAGCTACAGGAAGAGGCTGATTAACTGAGGGAATTAACCTACAGCTACAGGAAAAATAAATTGATCGAAGAAACTAAGGAAACTAATGCTAACTAAGGAAGAATTTGCAGCAATATTTAATTACAGATGATGGAAGAAGAATTGAAAACAAACTACAAACTATTTAAGCTTTGGTCGACCATTTCCTAATCTTGAAAAAAGAGATTGTGTTAGCAGCAGAATATGATTTACAAGAGAGGAAGGTAATGACATATACTGAAAAAACAAAATTAATTATATATATATGAAAAGAAACTAGCTATTTGTAGAAAAGAAATGTAGAAAACATAAACAAAACCTCCGGTTGATAAGGGGCCCTTCCCAGCAATCAGAGGTGGAAACTAAATCACTTAGTTACTAACAACAAAGCATCAACAAACTGAAATTGATCATCAATAGTTGCAAACATAACTTTTTATTAAACTGAGAAAGAGTTTACACACTATTTTTCACTTCTCTTTCTCAATCTTGGAGGTCTTTATATAGATTTTACAAAGAGAAAGAAGGTCGACCCTTTCAGTGGTCGACCTATCTAAAAATAGCATGTTTTTACAGCTAGGAAAACAACCCATCAAAACAGGAACAGGATCCAAAACGGCCAGCCACGCGTTTCCATTTTCTAGACAAGTTGTCTTCAAGGAACCACAGATTTATCTCAAACGGCTTGGAATTTTGGCGAAATTCCTCACAAGGACCTAAATGGGCCCATTCCGCATAAAACCCATGTTCCAGAATTTTTAATTTCTGCTTCAGTTGCCCGGAAATCAAGCCCGAAATTTGATGTTTGTTAAAACATGTTTTTAACAGAAAGACGAATGAAGCTCTGAATGAAGGTCGGAATGACCTGTAACGGAAATTAGTTTCACGAATCCAGATTCTGAGCGGATTTTCTGTTGGATTGTTGGCCACATTGACACCTGGGTGCTTGAATTCTATTGATTGAGTTTATTAGCTGGGTTCTAGATCCTTGTTGGTTGTCACCTTCATGTGATCCTTCTTCATTCTCATGGTGTGTGCGTTAATCCTTACTGTGCATGTGCTCTTCTTTTACAGCCTGCACATTAAAACACCCGTTAGTTATATCAAAACAAAATTTAAATGCCATGTTAAGTTATATGCTCTTACATGCTTTAAGTAAGATTTTATTCATTTTATGTTTTAAAAAATGAATAAGTTCTTATATTTAAAAGGAATAAGTTTAGACTTTGTGGATGTTTCCACTTATTAAAATAAGAAACCTTTTTATGAGTTAAAACTTTTTACTTTTTTCTTTAAATAATCATTTCAAATGGATTTACTTTTTATTTTTTATTATTTAAACAAACTCATTAACAATCTTTTAACATTTGTTTATTTGTTAAATTTTAAAACAAAAAGTTTATCATTAATTCATTCTTTCCATTTCATATGTAGGTATTTATAGGACTGACGTGAAAATAGAAGATGCGGATAAATCAAACCAAGAACCCAATATTCAAACATGCCATTAAACCTAGTGCAAAACTTAGGGACCGGACGTAAGGCTGAATGAAAGACCGGACGTCTATCATTTGCACAATATTGCGTTTAATACATCTAAAAATAACATATTAGGCTTCATTTACGTTAAGTGTTTTAATTAATGAAATACAATAAAAGTTAGCCATTTTTAAGGATAGTTGTATTAAATTACAGTAAATACACCAAAAAATTAAAGTAAATAAAATCATTATAAATGACAATTTCGGAGCCCAACACTCCCCCAGACCAAAAATATGGCATGTCCACGTGCCATGAATGAATTGGAAATGGTCTTTCATTTATTAAAAAACTTTGTTCATCATCAATAGTTTATAGAAAATCTTAAGCAAAACTAAGCCAACTTTATTATTGCATGAAAAAAATAGAACTTATAAATTTTTTTATTAATGTTGTGTTATGAGAAGACCAAAACAACTATTAATTAAGATTTCTTAATACATACAATTCCACCAACTAGCAATAATTCATAATTATGAAGATCATATAAATTAAAACTCTTTGCTCCCCCAGACTAAAGTTATGGCACGTCCTTGTGGCATAGATAAATTAAGACTGGGTTGTGTTCTTTTATGTTAACACTTTGGATCAACAACACTTAGTAGGTAATATTATACTAAGGCAAATTCTTTAATACATGCAAGTTCATCAGTTTATGCTAACAAAGACCACATAAAGAATAAGTGTAAGAGATGCGAAAAATGCCATAGGAAAACTAGTTGTCCATGACTCATTGTAAAGATCTCTTGTCATCAAAAGAATATAGATAAGGTTCACCGTAAAGTTTGTGAGATCTACTATAATTATGGGTCCCATTTCTAGGATAATCATATCCTAGGTATTTGTTTGAATTAAATGAAAGGGTCCAAGTCCAACTTATAGCCATTATCTAATGACAGTATAAATAATCGGCCTAAACATGTGTTTGTATACTCAGGTTTTTTTTTATGAGCCATGTGAATAGCAAAGCGTTAACCAAACCTCTTTTACCCAATATTTCTTCACTGCCAGCAGACCTATTTAGTACCCCGGCGGGTTTATCTTGGTACCATGCAAGCATAACCCCACTGCCAGCGAGCTTGTTCAGTACCCCGACGGGTTTACTTGCATTTACCAAGCTTCCTTGTTTAAGATTTTACTTAGCATGGACCCACCGCCAGCGAGCTTGTTCAGTACCCTGGTGGGTTTACTTCGTATAATGATATATATCTATATATATATATATTTTGTAAGGAAACCAATTGGCACTAGAGTGTGCTAAGCCTGCTAAACACATAATTCAATATTTTAGCATGAAACTTATTAGCAACTTTATTTATAATGGCCTAAATTACAGATCATGTCAAAAGATAATAACTTAAAGTTGTTCTTTGACTTCATAGTCTATCTTCTTCATAAAAGGTTAGTAATGTTCCCCACAAAATATAAAATATCACCCACTTTTAGGTTACCTTTTAAAGGTGCTTTAGAGACAAATTTTGATAATGAGTCCAGGATGAACTAGGAGTCCATAGGTGTAAGATTGAGTTTTGTAGAGATAATAATAATTAAAGTAGGTCTTTGAGTAACTGGTATAATAATAAATATGCATATATGATGTAAGATTGCTTTGGTTTAGTCATTAACATGATCTTATTCTTAGTTCTTTTATTTTAAAGGAAAACAAAAAGTGAAGTTGTATGAATATCTAAAGCTAACTAACCACATACAACTTTCTATTTTTATACATACTATCCTATGCTATCTAAAAGAAAGAAAAACTCATTATTCAAGTGTAAGAAATTTTCCAATGTAACCATGTGCAAAGCAAATGAAAAACATACCTATATCCACATATGAAAAATTTAAAACAGTGATTAACTGGATGTGGAGAATCAACCGACTTACTTGCTTTTGCAACAGAAGGTGTCGAATGAAGGAATGATATTGTGGCTTCATTACCTCTTGGAACCATCTTTCGATGTAATTCTGATACTCATCTCCCTTCCTCATGCCATGCAGATCCTCTTCTTCTGAATGTTCAATTGCTTGAGTACAAGATAGATCTATCGATAGATATGTGGAGAAATCTTCAACATTAGGTCTCTTTCCATCAAATGTAGTCTCCAAGTTTTTGGTTTCCTTGGAAGATTGGCAAGGAGATTCAGTTTGTAGCTCATGGAATTGTGGTTCTTCTATTATTTCTAGAGAGGTAGATAAATTCTTGACTTCTATGAAGATGTGTTTTTCTTGAGAAGAAGATATTGAGATCCCAGCTACTAGGATCTCTCATACTAATAAGCACCTTTGAATCCATGTCATCAGCTGGTAGGTTCTGTCTCACACATGGGTTAGTCCTGGGGTTCTTACAACACCAAATTTTTATTTTTATGTGTTTTAAAATAATTTCTATTACTAAAACAAATTTGCAAAAAAGATAATACACTTGCTGAAAGAATAACACACTTGAAAAGAAGGAAGACAAACTTTACGAAATAAATTGCAGAAAATTAAACACTCAAACGAACATAAAGGAAATCATACTTGTATGGAAAGGAACAATAAAGCTTTGGGGCGACCCACTAAAGTGGATGCGTCAGGCTATTACACTACGGGAAATCCGTAGTGAGGTCATCTTTGCATCTTACTGTGTCCCCTCCCCCTTGCTATGTAATGTAAAGGAAAACTATCTACCCCTATCTACCTAGAATCCAATCCCTTTAGCACCTCCCCAGCAACGGCACCAAAATGTTGGGTAAAATATATGCACTCTAATTCAACATTTAATTGTCAACCCGGGAAGAGAGCTTATGAGATGCAATCACTATATGTTCAGAATTGAAGGCTTGAACTATCCTAAGCTGACTAAAGATGCAAATGTGCTAACATGTAACTATATGATTTTAA
This sequence comes from Larix kaempferi, assembly GCA_027924585.1. Classification (NCBI taxonomy): domain Eukaryota; kingdom Viridiplantae; phylum Streptophyta; class Pinopsida; order Pinales; family Pinaceae; genus Larix; species Larix kaempferi. Next base: position 2,330,228 of record BSBM01001125.1, on the reverse strand, counting down.
ACTACTTACATGACTTTCATAATTCAAATGCAAGAATTTATTCTGTCTATGAAAACAGGAAACTGATTAACAAATGAAGCAAGTAGAAAACTTAATAAAGATATTTATTTGAACCAAATCTGATTATATGAACATCTTCATTGTTTGTATGAATGGAAAACTGATCCTATGATTAACAAAGAAATTTATCAAAACTGAAATAACTAGGGAAATGAAATTATTAAATCTTATTTGGAACAAATCTTGAAAACTTATAACAAACTGTACTTAAGAATAAAACTGATACATTCTAAAACAGTAACTTATTAGCAAATCCAACATAAAAGACATAATTCTGAAATTTAGTTGAAAAGAAGATTAGAAGAAATAGTAAGGAAACTAAGAAGAATGACAAAAATTAATTAAAATTCTATGTAACATAAAACAAGATCTAAATTACACTAAAAGTTGTTAATTAGAAGCAAGAAGAATTATGGTTGAAAGGTAGAAGAAATCAGATTTTGAAAAAGACCTAAAACAATGCAGAAAGTGTAAGGGTTCGAATGACGATCCGAATGTCTGTCTGAATGGTGGTCCGAATAGAGGAAAACGAGTTAAGCTAAGGAAAAGAAGAGTTTTGGATGACTTTAATTACCAACTGGTTGATGCATATGATCCTACAGTGCAAAGAAAGCAAGAGAGTGATTATTTAAGGGCTAAACTAACAAGAAGCTATTTACTCTAACCATTATCTAAGAGGATGGACTATTTCTATGAGATGTGAGAAGAAGGTTAGGAAGAAGAGAGTTAACCTACAACTACAGGAAGAGGCTGATTAACTGAGGGAATTAACCTACAGCTACAGGAAGAAGAAATTGATCGAAGAAACTAACTAATGCTAACTAAGGAAGAATTTGCAACAATATTTAATTACAGATTATGGAAGAAGAATTGAAAACAAACTACAAACTATTTAAGCTTTGGTTGACCATTTCCTAATCCTGAAAAAAGAGATTGTGTTAGCAGCAGAATATGATTTACAAGAGAGGAAGGTAATGACATATACATGAAAAACGAAATTAATTATATATATATGAAAAGAAACTAGCTATTTGCAGAAAAGAAATGCAGAAAACATAAACAAAACCTCCGGTTGATGAGGGGCCCTTCCCAGCAATCAGAGGTGGAAATTAAATCACTTAGTTACTAACAGCAAAGCATCAACAAACTGAAATTGATCATCAATAGCTGCAAACAAAACTTTTTATTAAACTGAGGTAGAGTTTACACACCGGGGGTTCACTAGAGAGGCAATATCATATCACGTTAATTCATATTGGGGGTTTGAATACTCTTAAAAACCTCAAAAATATATTGCCTCGTATTAAGGGGTCAATGGGGATTTTTAATTTGACATAGTAATATAATATTGGGGGTTATTTTATTTGGGTGGGCTGAGGAATAACCTCCAAATCATGGGATGGATTCATACCTCCAAATCATGGGCTCAATTCATACCTATCTAAAACTTAAGGACCCTCCATTTTTATTTGATATTTCTTATGATCCTAAGTTTTGCATAAATATGATAATAGTGTACCAATGATAATATCGATGGAAGTCTCTTCGGATTACTAGCCTTGATCCATACTCATTTAATAGTTTATTTAGGCTTGGTTTGAATTGATGTTATATTGTTTTTCATCTTTAAGTTAAGAGATGTAACTAATTGGGAGTTCCAGAGTTGAACAATTGTATTGTATTTTCTATAGGCATTCGAGTAAAAGATCTAACTCTTAATTTTTTAGGTTGGGGTTTAGGTGGGTATTGAGATTCAATCAAACCTTGCTCCATGAATCTTTCTTAGCCCATTAGAACCAAGAAAAGTTAGATCAATCTCTCTTGACCAATTATTTCTTTCAACTTTTTGTATTCTTCTTTAACATTTTCGTAGTGCTAGTTAGGAATAATTGTTAGATTGAGTTGCATTTGGCACATTCATAATTGTAATTTCAATTCTTATATGCAAGGCATCTGTCTTAATATTGTATTGAAACTGACATGAACATAGGTGAAAATCTTAATCCTTATTTACATACCCTATGTGTTATCGATACCATGAAATGGTATCATATAAGTTTCACCATCTATGTATCTTTATGACTATTCCATGCTTGAAACCTAACAATGGAGATTTTTCCCTCTCCAATAAAGATTAAAAAAAACTAGATATAACCCAAGAAAATGTAACTAAATGTTTTTAATTCCCTTGATTGCAAGAATAAATGTAGAGGAAGTGGAGGAAATTCATTGCATATTGTGAGTGACCCAAATCCAAGCTATGCATATGATCATATGGTGTTATTGGAAAGTAAAAGAAATTTTGCTATGTTCATTTGGGTTCAAACATCAATGATGTTTTTTTTTATAGGAAGGTTAGGGGAGTCCATCCACGAAAAGGTTTCATTTTTGAATTTTTATGGAGTTTAATTTATTAATATTAGAGAAAACATGATCTCTCTATGACTATACTTATATTTACATGATATAAAATTGGTAGATTGACAGATTATGGTGTGAAACATCTGCAATTCTCATCTTTTCTAAGCATTGTACTAACTATTGGACTATCATCCTTTTACATTCTTTGTTATGTTGATCTCTTGACTGGATTTTCTTTTACGCATTTTCCTTCCCAATACTATTTCTTTAGGTCTTCCACTATCCAACGCTACAAATTGATCAGTCACCCTTACAATCCTGGTGGGAGTTAGGGCTCTTGTTTGTTACAACTTGATAATATGATATAAAGGAGGTATTAAAAGTGGGTTGATAAAAATGGATACATACAATATCTGGTGAAACTAGGGGTTTTCTTAATTGGAAAGGAATATTGGGAGGGGGGTTCAACAATTAAATTTTATGAGGAATTTTCCAATATTTAGTGAAATTAGGGATATTCTTTAATATCATGCGAACGATCGTGCTATGTAACAAGTTCATTGAGTGAACCCCCCGTGAATTTACACACTATTTTTCATTTCTCTTTCTCAATCTTGGGGTCTTTATATAGATTTTACAAAGAGAGAACAGGTCAACCCTTTCAGTGGTCGACCTCTCTAAAAATAGTAGGTTTTCACAGCTGGGAAAACAACCCATCAAAACAGGAACAGGATCTGAAACGGCCAGCCACGTGTTTCCATTTTCTGGGCAAGTTGTCTTCAAGGAACCATAGATTTCTCTCAAACGACTTGGAATTTTGGCGAAAGTCCCCATGCCCTAAATGGGTCCATTCCGCACAAAACCCATGTTCTATAATTTTCAATTTCTGCTTCAGTTGCCCGAAAATCAAGACCAAAATTTGATGTTTGTTAAAACACGTTTTTAACAGAAAGACGAATGAAGGTCTGAATGAAGGTACAAATGACCTGTCATGAAAATTAGTTTCACGAATCCAGATTCTGAGTAGATTTTCTGTTGGGTTGTTGGCCACATTGACGCTTGGGTGCTTGAATTCTATTGGCTGAGTCTATTAGCTGGGTTCTAGATCCTTGTTGGTTGTCACCTTCATGTGATCCTTCTTCATTCTCATGGTGTGTGCGTTAATCCTTACTGTGCGTGTGCTCTTCTTTTACGGCCTGCGCATTAAAACACCCGTTAGTTATATTAAAACAAAATTTAAATGCCATGTTAAGTTATATGCTCTTACATGCTTTACATAAAGTTTTATTCCTTTTATGTTTTAAAAAATGAATAAGTTCTTATATTTAAAAGGAATAAGTTTAGACTTTGTGGATGTTTCCACTTATTAAAATAAGAAACCCTTTTATGAGTTAAAATTTTTTACTTTTTCTTTAAATAATCATTTCAAATGGATTTACTTTTTATTTTTTATTATTTAAACAAACTCATTAATAATCTTTTAACATTTGTTTATTTGTTAAATTTTAAAACAAAAAGTTTATTATTAATTCATTCTTTCCATTTCATATGCAGGTATTTATAGGACTGACGAGAAAATAGAAGACGCGGATAAATCAAACCAAGAACCTAATATTCAAACATGCCATTAAACCTAGTGCAGAACTTAGGGACCGAATGTAAGGCCAAATGAAAGACTGGACATCTATCATTTGCACAATATTGAGTTTAATACATCTAAAAATAACATATTAGGCTTCATTTACGTTAAGTGTTTTAATTGATGAAATACAATAAAAGTTAGCCATTTTTAAGGATAGTTGTATCAAATTATAGTAAATAGGCCGGGAAATTAATGTAAATAAAATCATTATAAATGACAATTTCAGAGCCCAACAGTGCCTAAATCCCACTGTTCATGTTCCATCTTCCCAAACATTAGTAACAAGAAAAAATCAGCATCATATGAAATGTTGGGAAATATGAAAACATCATACCACCATATTGGAAAATCATTCTTTCCAATGCAACCCTGAAGCTTTGAGGGCCCCTCAATCAAGATATGAAACTCTCCATGGTAGGACCCAATCAAGGAAAGGCTATGCATCACCAAATATGCCTCCAAAGAGTGAGGCCGAACCTCATCAATTCTTTCCACTCCATCAAGAAGGTTCTCATATGCCGAATGCACATAAGAGTAAAAAATGTCATCACTGTAGCTCAAATGACAAGGGTGGAAGTCCCTTATCCAATCATGAGAAAGATAGGCATCATATAGGAAAAAATTCCTTGTTAACTTCTCACAAGTAAAATATGATGAATACAATGAAAAACCATAAGTGCAAGAAGACCCAATATGCTTAAGGGAATACATATCCATGGAAGTAATCTCATGGCTCAACTTTCTGCCACAAGATCCAAAAGACAAACATGTACTATCCCAATGGCTCAACTCTCTGCCACTGGTTCCAAAAGACAAACATGTACTATCCCAATGGCTCAATTCTCTGCCACTGGTTCCACTCAAGTGGAAAGAACATGTGCTGCATGCCTCCATCAAGTATGTACTCATCCCATCAGTGGATGAACAAACACTTATCAAATAAGGTCCAAGTAATAAGCTTGTGGCTTCTCCAAGTGCATATCTCCAATGACTCAACAAATTCTTTTGTAAGCTTGCTTGCTTAGCTCTTTTCCACCTATCATGAGAAAAAATATTTATGCTAGGAGACTCCATGTGTGACATGTAATATTCCATCCAATCCGCGTGTGGATGAATGGCATCTAATGGAAGCAATATGTACCTATGTTGCTGATCACAAAACATATCAACATCATACAAATGTATACCAAGAAGGCGCCTTACCCAAGGATCATGAAAGTGCTTGTCCATCCAAGCAAGTAGACCACCATTTTCCAAGTGCACACAAGCATCAAGTGACCAATAAAATATGATCCAATGACATAGGTGAGGATCCCATGCCCTATAATGTTGCTCCAAAAGAATGCAAGAATCTTCAAAATAATCAGCCATGTGTTCTTTCATCCAAGAAGTGAATGAAGAAATTCTACGAAAATTTGAACCAAGTAAGGACCAAAGAGAACAATGGGCCTTCAAGGGGATCAAAGGAGTACCATATGTGCATCCATGTATATGTGCATCATCATAAGGTAACAAAGGATGCTTCTACAAATGTAAAGAAGAAGGTGCTCTAGTCATGTCATCATCAAAAGGACAGATAGGAGTTTCATACTCCTCACGTGGCACCATCAAAAAGAAACCTTTCACCCATAATTCATTAGGATGAATGTTGCAAAATGTGGAAGTGTAAGGTGTAGGAGAATGAACCAACTCACCCATATGATCAGAAAGTGTGAAATATTCATCACGTGAAGGATCCATAAGAATAGGATCATGCACCTCCCTCAAAAATGGGAAACTTTTCTCATAAGTTGGTTCCAAAGTAGTGGAATCATACACTTCTTCAAAAAGTGTGTAACTACCATCAAGAGGCAACCCAAGTTCCTCTTCCACCATAACAAGTGCTTGGATCTCATCAATCTCATACTCAAACACATCAATCACATGCAAATTTCCATGTTTCTCATGATCCATCATGTCATGAGAATCCTCCAAGCAATCTACCATATGACAATCTGAAACATAGGAGGAAGAACAAGTATCTTGCAACCTCTCAAGAAGTTGCTCATTTTTAATTTTGAGATTATGAATATCTTCATTATTTTTCAAGTATGATTCATGTAACCAATCATGAAGCTCAACCAAATTTCTTCTATAAAAAATCAAAGACTTGAAATTACCTTCAATGTTGCACATTGCTCTTTGAATCTTCTCCATGTCTTCAAGGAAGGATGGCTCCTCCAATGAAGAAACTCTCCAACAAGAATTTGATACCAATGCTTGAGTGTCATGGAGTATGCTAAGGGCCTCATAAATATTCATTTCACTCATCTTCAAAGACCCTTCAATGAATGATGGTTCATGAGAGAGAACCTCCTCTTCTTCTTTTTTCTTTGGATCAACTTTACATGGAAACTCAAGTGGTGACTGGGAAGATGATATTGGTTCATATTTTTGTGCTACAAGGTATTCTTCTTCATGCTCCACAGAGTTAGGACTTGCAACAACCTGATCAAGGCTAATCTCTATGTCACCATCATAGGGATGTGAGCACCCATTGATATCACCTTGAAGTGACTCATGCTCCTCTATTGGTTCATCTCCATTACTGCCTTCATAGTTAACACCAAAAATTTGAGCCTCCATACCAAAAGAACCAACCATGGCAACCTTCTCACTGTAAGTGGCTACCATATCGGAATGAAACCAAGGGATGCAAAAATCAAAATTGTGGCCATACCTTGGTACCATGTCTTTCTCTTCTTGTGGTGGATCTGTGATGGCTTTCCCTTCCACCAAATCTTCTGGTTCACATCCAACTGATGTGTTCTTTTCTTTTGCTTCCTAATGAAGCTCAATAGGTGACAATAAACCTGATTCATGTTCATCCTTTGGATCAGATCCACAAGTTGTCTTACCACTCTTGACAACATCATCATCCCTTATAATTATTTTGAGATCACCCACCAAGAAACTGTTGGTCACCCTATATGCCAATTAATTACAACTAACACACAGGATGCTCAATATGAATTGTCAACCGAGGGAAGTCTTTTATTTCAACAGTAATTAGCACAGTCTATGCATAAACATTTCAACTAGCTGATTAAATAAATGGAGATAAATGATCCTACCTATCTGCTCTGCCAAACTCATCTCATAGCTAAAACTAATCTAACTTATGCATCTAGGAATTCAAAATACAATTATCTTCCTACAAGTATCAATCCAACAGTTACTGATCTAGGAATTAAATGAACTAGACTTACTTTTGCAAGAAGTTGAATCCTATAATTATCAAACTACCGTATTCAATCTCTACTAATCTAATTCTTCTAGCAGCTATTGTAACTCAATCATAATCTGTCCAATCTAATGAATTCAAGAAAGATAAAACAACAACCCGAAACTAGAAGCTAAGTAAACATGGACTCTAATTTGATTAATATTGGAAATCCTAGAAAGAATAAATGGCTGAAAGGAATCATCTTGGTTGTAACAGCTGATCTAACACACCATGCATCAAATAAACTAAGCTACACAGTCAACTGTCACACCACATAGTTGCAGCTATTCAGGATGCAATCATAAACTACCAAAGGAGAATGCAATTATCATTTCACTGTTGCAGCTCACAGTAACACATCTAATGTAATTCCACACCACACAACATGAAAGAAATTAAACTATCTACTTAACTCGACAATCTCTGTGAGATGGTGGGCTTTGGCCTTCTAACAGAGATGCCGAAGACTAACACAAATTAAACACTAAGATATAATAAACTCTACTCCTTGTATTATAAATAATGAATCACAGTCACAACTCTCTATTTCAGCTTATACAATTATAAACTCTCTAACCCCAGGCTCAAAATGCCTTTGTAGATTTATACCCAATGACATGAAATCATTTCACAAAATATCGGGCAACCATGAAGATCTACGAATTTCAGGCTGCCGATTTACAATGGAACAGTTACAACCATAAGTGAAATTGAATGAAATAGTTGCATTCAATTTTGAGCTATTACATGCTGTCGTAACCCATAATAGATTCGAACTGATTGGACTGGCTGGTACTCAGATGCTCTGTTGTGACTCAGTCATAGCTGTCCATGTGGAGGAATGCTCGAACTGTTGTAGCGAGATGTGGAACCAAACTCAAGAAGGGACAGCTGGCACCATGTATGCCTCTTCTCCAAAGGTTAGCAAGCTGCTACACCTGCAGTCTTGTAAAGGCTTCTGGGCTATCGTTATCAAATCAATCAATATTAGCACAAGGTGATTCCACAAAGGTGGTTCACCATTTTTGGTGTGCGAGAGCCAAAAAAATTGTTTTCCGCACCCTCGATCGAGGTTTTAAACTCTCGATCGAGAGTTTTAAAAGACCTCGATCGAGGGCTTGAAAATACCTTGATCGAGGGTATTTAAATAGCTCGATTGAGGGCTAGTTTAAACCCTCGATCGAGCTATTGCTCAATCGAGGTCTTGGTTAAACCCTCGATCGAGCTATTGCTCAATCGAGGTCTTGGTTAAACCCTCGATTGAGCTATTGCTCGATCGAGGGTTTGAGACAGAACAAAAAAAAAAAAGTCCGGCCAGCCGGCTGGGCCCTGTTCGAAAACGATAGTTCACAGTGAGCGAAAACGACAATTCACATTGAGCAAAAACGACGTGATGAAAGCCCTCAACCGAGCGTCCGGCTGGACCCTGTTTGAAAATGATAGTTCACAGTGAGAGAAAACGACGGGATGAAATCCCTCAACTGAGCGACCACAGCCAGCACACCACACCCCACGCCCAACTCCACCTTGCCCCACACCCAACTCCACCTCGCCATGGCTTCGAATCCACAAGGTAAGTGGAATTCAACCCTGCAATTTGTTTTTTAAAAAAAACTTAAATTATAAATTTTATTTGTTATGTTATTTGTTTTAAAAAAAGCCCTAAATTTTATTTTATTTGTTTTGTTATTTGTTTTAAAAAAAAGCCCTAAATTTTATTTGTTTTGTTTTGTTATTTGTTTTAAAAAAAGGCCTAAATTTTATTTGTTTTGTATATAAAATTGTGTGTTTTTTACAAAACGTAAATTTTATTTAGTTTTTATCAATTTGTGAATGTAACCATTGAAAACCAAAAAGCACCATCGAAACCAAAAACCATTGAAACTAAAAACCATTGAAACTAAAAACCACCATTGAAACAAAAAACCATTGAAACCAAATACTATTTGAAAAAAAACAAAAACCATTCCAAAACATTTTTTTTGTTTTAAATTTATGTTGTATTTATTTTTTAAATTATTAATATTTTTTTTATGTCAACCGGTAACATTTCACCGCATAAATGCCACCAGTTTTATTATAAATGTGTTTTGACAAGCATAAATGTTGCTGTTGGCAGATATTTCTACCCTATAGTCAGGAAACTAAACTATCAACTTGGTTGGGGTGACAGGTAAGTGCATTAATGCTATTACAGAGGCATTTACAAAAGAAATAGATTGTAGATTTAGAGAACACACCTTTTAACCGGAGTCTGATCCTAGCCTTGACTCGATCCCATGTCCAGTTTCCAAATCTACTTTTCCTTCAGCAAACCTGCAACAACAATACCTTCCTCAAACATTTTGGGAAACATATAAAGCATGAAATAAACAAAAACTATGTTTAATATTCAGCATTGACCAAAATAAATCCAACTTAAAATGCCATTTCATAACACATTCAGATTGGAACAAGGAAACACTTCAACCTTTATTTGTCAAAATTGGAATGCAGTACAAATATACCTGATAATGAAGCAGGCTCCTGCAACTAGATTCTGGGCTCTGGCTCTGCTCTGGTTTGAATGTCTTCTGTAACAACTTCTCCAATGTCCTAAAGTTTCTCCATTAACTCATCCTCTAGCTTTTCTAGCAATCCTTTGTAACCTTGCTCCTTTAACCTTCTTGGTATTTATAGGTTCAAAGAAGCAGTTCAGGTCGAGATGTAGTTATGGGGGAAGTTGGGGGAGTTAAGAAACTGCCATCAACTAATCCGCCTCGATGAATTAATATATATTTTTAATCATCTTTTAAGATGTACACGACTCTTCTTCAGTGGAGTAGCGTATAGGGCGCTACCCTAGTATTCAACAACTAGCGCTCAATTGATTTTAAATGTCGGGCGCTACTTTGCTGCACCGGAGTAGCGTATATTTGGATATGGGCGCTACTATTATACAGTGGAGTAGCGTATGGGCGCTAGTATATTTGAGTATAGTAGCGCTCATATCTCAAGATGATATTTTTTTGTGGTTTTCCAGTGTTTTCAGGAAATGGAATGAGTTGTCATCTTATCCAAGGTCAACATGCTCCTCCATCCAAGTTGTCCTTTTGTGTGATCAACAGCTCAGGGTGATCATGGACGGAGAGGTGCAAATTTGACCTATAACAGATTCCCCCTAATGTGTGAGGTCAGAGAGAAACGATGGCCGAAATACATTATAATCCAAAGCCAGAGGAGGAGCACAGAGCCTCAGAAAACAAGTCACAAGAAACCTGCAACAAAGATCAAGGTCAGTGAGCAATTACATTGTTGACATCGTATAGATGTGTAGTGTGATACAACATGATCTCCGATACATAACAAGGAGATGTATATAAAGCATGGCCACTTGAAATACAAGCGTGGATCCATGTCAAACTGAGAGATCATAGCCATAACAACAAACTGGATCTATGTCTCATGGAGAGCCGTATATAAGTGAGGCTCAGTCTTGCGCAACTTGGGTGATAACAAAATGAAGTTGTGTCATCAAAAAATCCCAAGGTCTTCATCCCACAATAACCCTAGGTACAAACCCGAACCATGTGAATAGATGAGCTGATAGTCGAACATGGAGGGCATCATTTGATTACCGGTCATTGATGTATACCGTTAACAAACGCGAGGACGTCCACCGATAATGATGATGGGGTCCAAGATACCAAGTACAATTCACCAAATGTGAATAGATGGACTTGAAGTCGAACACTTGGGAATCCTATCGAAGAAGAGACATTGATGTATTCTCATCATTCAACAACGAGGAGAATTGCCACTGGTGACTGCAATCTCCAAGGTACTAACCGAAATTCTAAACTTCAATCCCAGAATAATGATTTGGTGTCGATGGGAAGGATTCCGTTGGAAGGGAGGCCTTGAGGCATCCTCCATCATCCAACTCGAGGAACACTCAACTGGTAAGAGTTGATATGGAATAATATGCGACAATACTGACATTAGGAAGGCCGACACATGAGGTCAAGGTAAACTGCAGAATGGCCGACACAAGGTATATCCTTGAACATTGAGCATGACACAAAGTGACTCAGGCAGTTTCTAACATAATGGGGTAAATAAGTCTGAAATGTAAGAGACATTTAACAGACCCTCCATATGGTTGGAAGAATAACCAACCGGGGGAGTAAATAACTCGGAGGAAAGGTTCACCCTGAGACCAAAACCTAAACCCAACCGACAAGATAGACTCAAGTAGGTGCTGTGTTCAAGGATAGAACTTGACTGAAACTGCCTTTGACAATGAAGATATGATATGTTTCCCCGTTCCTTATTCTTTTTAGATAAAAGAATACCCTTCTTGTGGATTTAACGAGTCCAAGAAAGAATGAAAACTCAATAGGGCCAACCATGTAAATAGTTTAATGAGCCCATGGGAGGAAGAATCAGTACCTTCTTCAAAATTTAGAGAGTTCAAAGAAGAGATAGAAGAGTACTCTATATGTACTGATCTCTGGATTTTAGTATCGAGCCGAGATCTGTTCTTGCTCGCCGGTGTTTTCAATTTTAAGGAGTCTGAAAAACTTAAACAATAACTCCAAATATCTACTCATGGATTTTAGTATCGAGCCCAAGCAGATTAAAGCTCGCCAGTGTTTTCCTTTTTATAGAGTCTGAAAAAATTAAACAATCCTCTTTTCACCTATCCATGGATTTTATATCGAGCCCGGATTGGTCTATGCTCGGCGGTGTTTTCTTGTTTATAGAGTTGAAAAACTTAAACAGTCCTCTACTTACCCTCTCGTGGATTTCACATCGAGCCCGAGTAGGTGAATGCTCGCTTGGTATTTTCATATGTAGAGAGTCTGAAAACCCTAAAGAGAGACTCCAGAAGGTCCTTTTTCGTATAGTTAGTCTCCTCCCCCGAAAAAGTATAAAACAATGAAAGAAGAACTCTTCTAGTGCATACAGGAGTATACCTAGAGTATACATTTTCCGTAGTTAATCCACTGAGGCCCGGAAAAGGGGTAATTCTATACCTGAGTGGATGAGCCTTCAGATACTTTAACGAGCTCGAAGAGGACAAGTTTGCTCGGAAATCTTGTTTAGGTTTAAATAGTCCAAACAAGAGCTTAAAATGACTTAAGGGTCAGCTTCTGGGCTCGTAGCTTCATGTCCTGCCAAAACTAGGTCTTCAACAAAATATTAGTTGATGTCGCAAAAATATTAAATGATATATGAATTTGGAATGTTTAGCTAACTGACAAGGTCTATCATTAAGAAATTTGAGCTTAGGAGACGAATCCGACAACAATTGAGTGAAAATTGAACTTGGATCAGTGTTATACCTTATTTTGTGTTTCAATTGATTAATTAGGGTTTTTGAAAGTTTTTGAAACTATGGAAAAATAAAAATTATGGGTAAAAATCAAAATCCAATTTTATATATAATTTCATTGTTACAAAATCAATTTTCAATTTGTGTTGTAGGGCAAACATTGGGAACCATTTTGCGAATTTCAAATCTCCACCGTGATCAAACGGAGCATCCAATCACCAAAATTCTTCCACCAAGTAAGTAGAAATCAACCAATCTTGCATTTCAATGGTTTATTTGTAAATTTTTTAGCAAAAATGGCCCGAAACGCGATGCTCATAAGGTTTTATGCGCGGGGCGCTACTGTGTATACACAAGAGTAGCGTACAAACCCAATGGGCGCGTCTTTTCTCAAACAGAGTAGCGCCTACACGCTACTGTGTAGTATACACAGTAGCATACACACTTGCAAAGCCATTTTAAAGCGCCGAGACTCAAAATTTTTGGGGTTTTTGTGCAGGATGGTCTTACAATGGAGGGAAAGGGAGCATGAAGACATGGATAGACTAGCCATGCAAGACTCGGCTACCCTCCATGCACTCCGTAGATGCGGTTTGTTGAAATTTTATCGAACCGTAAACATGCGGGCACTAAACAAGCTGTTTCGGAGATTGATTCAGTATTGGGATGTCGATACTAATACCTTCATCATCCGGGGGAAAACTCTAGAGCTTACCATTGAGGATATATACTTTATTACCGGTCTCTCAAGGAGAGGATACGTGATCAATCTAAAAGGGACATCTCGTTTGGGTGCATGATCAGTGCAAGAATATGTAAATACATACTGTGTTGCCAGAGCAGAAAAATCGGGAAGCCAAATCCTGATTTCAACTATTGATGGTCTCCCGCTGAAAGTGATAGTGAGAATGATCAACCAGGTATCCGGTAGTGCATCACAACGCTTAGCTTCTAGGAATTCGATGCATATTGGTGTACAGTGCTTGCACGGCCATGTTTATGATTGGAGTACTAGCTTGTTGGCAAACATGAAGTATCAATTGACAAGTTGCAAATCCGACACAATGAAGAATTTTGGGTACGGGAGTATCTTGTGTACTTTCTTCTTCGAGAGGATGCCTGCTATTAGCTTGGGGATGCCTCTACCACATGTTAACCCCCGTAAGCCCAGACTAGGCCGTTGGGGTGACATTTTTCTCCGCCAGGGTGGTGGGGAGAGTCACTATTGTTACCACACTGATGACTTCTGGGGGTGGTGGGAGAGGCAGGTTCCCGCTTTTGAGCAGTTTCCCTATGCTGGATTGGACTTCCGCCAGGTGGAGCCTGGGGAGATATTGGTATGTTTACTTTTGAGAATTTATTTAATTTTTTCAAACTTTTAAAGTATTTGATTTTTATGAATGAGTTTTAGAGTTCTAATCAAGTGTCAAATGCAGATGTTGGACCTGTTCGTCCCAAGGTCCATCCTACCATCTATGTGAGGCCAGCTGATATCACCGCAGCTGAAGCTATGTTGGGAACCCTGGAGAGAAAAATGAGTTGGTTGACTCATGAGATTCATGCATGCTGCATGGACAAGATACCAGTTGACATGCAGGAAGATGTTGTTGGGGTGCCCCCAGCATGGCTTAGATTGCTGCGGAGGGTTGCTAGACTAGTGATATACTACCGCAATGCGGTAGATGATGAGGAGGTTCCTCCTTCTCCACAGGAGAAGAAAAAAATTATATGTATATATTTTTGAGGCTACCATGCCCAGCTTTTGTACTTTTATGACTTGACTTGAGAGACTCATGACTCAAAACTCATATTTTTTTATACGGTACCAGTTATATATACAATATCGGTTATTTACATGTGTATGCGTTTAAATTTTATGTGTGGAATGTTGTTTACAATGTATGATGCAAATGCCAATCTAACACATAATTTGCTAATGAATCAGCTAAAGTGTTTAAATTTCTTGGAATGTGTTCATATCTGATAGAATGAAATTGTCTTTCCAATAATCTAACTCATAGAAACTGACGTAGCAATCCTAGATCCCTGATCCGATAGACACCTGTTAACTGAAATACAATTAGTTGTGAGTCAAGCCTTACCTCCAGGTATGAAATGCCATGACTGAGGGCATCTCGGAGAAGTTCTATAACTGCACTGTATTCAGCCACATTGTTCGTGGTAGGTCCCAAACAAACCCCCCCCGAAGAGACAAGTTGGTCAGCGGGTGAATAAATGACCCAAGCTGCTGCAGCCAACTGACAGGTGTGGCGACTGGCGCCATTAGAAAATCCTAGGAAATGTGCGGTTGACATCCGGTACACGAAACGAGAAACACACATAAGATCACCTAACGAGCATAACAAAACTAACTATACAAAAATATACAGCTATGTTACAAGAAAAAGTATTTCAGCCTAAGCATAATACTTCTTCAGGTAGGTTCAATGCTTGGATCTTCCTCAGTAGGCCGGGCAAAGGTGTTATGGAACTCACAGAAAAGGTTGGTTTACGGGATTATTTCATCGAGATAACATCCCGTTTCAAAGAAAAAGTTTCCATTGACCCCAGTAAAAATGTTCACCAACGAGCTATGTACTCTATTTGCTTCAACAATGGCAACTTGTGAAGGAGTGAGACCAGTATTCTCATCGGGTGGTGAACAAAATTCACCTCTCTCTAATAAGTGAAGAAAAGGAAACAGGAAGGACACGCGATTTATATGTTCATGAGGATGGTCCGGGTCATTCAAGGCTTCTAACATTTCTTCATCAGAAGGTAAAGTAATTCCTGCACTGTTGAGAGAATGAATTGGGTTAGGTGTCTGAGTAGTGGCACAATCCATGTTTGACTCGACAGACACCAATTGAGTTGACATAAGCTCTGTTGTAGTTTGATGAGACTCCAAGCGAGTAACTTCTACAACAGGGGTAGGCACGGAGGGGTTTGGATTAGCTGAGAGAAACTCGGAATCAGTTGTTGAACTAATCATAGGAGTTTCAGACGATGAACATCCCTCAGTACCAACAAATAAAGTAGGAGCGGGTAGGTCAAAAGTGCCAATTAGTGATCCAAAGAGTCCTGCTCCTAAACTGTCGCTAACTGGGTGGTTTGATCAATCATAGGAACCATAGTTTTCGAAGAAGTCTGGTGTTTTCCTTGAGTGAAAGAAAGTTGATCGACTGTAACGATCTTACCTTCAAATGGGAACATGACCACTCGAAAAACTGTCGATGCTATAGCTTGCATGGCATAAGTCCAACTCCTGCCCAATAACATGTTGTAATCGAGCGGAGCGTCCAGAACTTCTATCTCAACAACAACTGTCTTACCGGCCAAAGTGACATTAAATGATGGCAAAAATCCATGTGGACGGAAAGTTCTGCCATCAAATGCAGTAAGCATTGTGTTGGAAGGGACTAACTTAGGAGAACCTAGAGCTTTCCAATAGGAAATCGACATTACGCAAGTCGACGCTCCCTCATCTACTACAGCTCGTCTTATGGTCATTGGACCATGAACGACCTCAATCTGGAGGGAAACGTGATATGGCAACCGGTATTTGACATCAGTCATGTTAAATCGCGCAGACATGTTGGAGAACTCCATGCTCCCAATAGCTGCCAGAAGTGCATTTCGTTGCAATGGACAACTCTGCAAGACTTCTAGAGTAGACATGGCACAAGGGGTTTGGGCTAACTCTTCAACCACATTGTAGTTAAAAGCAACCCGTGTGTTGGGATTGTGTGATGCCCTTTTCAAGACACCTTTCGGAATCTTGGGCATTGGGTCCACAGGTATGTGGAGTGGAGTGGACGATTCAGCAATCTCCTTATCCTTTCTCTGCTTTTCCGGGGTATAGTTCTTAGCTCTGGTTTGCAAAAGTGCATCTGAGTTGACCATATTTATGAATGTTTGATCAACCGTGGCGTGTGAAGTGCCCCCAGTTTTGGAGGTGCCAGAAGTTGAGCCTTGCTCTTTAGGAAATGGATCTTTCAAGACGGCAGGCTTCTTTTCTCTTAAGAGCTTCTGGGCTTCTTCTAGTAGAGGGCATTGATGAGTAAGATGGTTTTGTTTGCAAAGTTTACAAGGGAACCTAACCTTCTTCTCTTCTTTGTTACCCTCTTCGGCATTATCTTTTTTGGGCTTTTGTTGGTTCCCCTCTCCTTTCTTGCCCTTCTTTTTGTTGTTGGGCTGCAGAGGGCCCTTTTGGTTGTTCTGAACCTGATTAACAGATTCAGAAGTAGAAGGAGAGGTTGTGACGGAAGCAATGTCTGCAGTCGAATGTCTGACAGTTAAGGCTTGGACCTATTTGGTCAGTGCTTCGAAGGCTGCAGAGTTAACTGAACCCACTATGCTGTCAGCATGTGGTCCAGGTTTGGGTCTACTTAGATCAGTGTTTGATCTCGGTGCATCCGGTATAATCTCATACAGTAAACCAGATTGTGCATATACAAGGTCTAACTGTTGAGTCCTTAAGATGGCTTCTTCTTCATTGGAAACTCCAGATGTCGCTACTTCCTTAGAAATATAAGGAAGGAGTGATTTCAAGTACCACTCGAGCAGGAACTCTGGAGGGATGTTGGCCTTTATGAGCCTCTTCCGTCTTTGCCACTCCTGAATGTGGTCAGATAAGTGAGTGGCTTTGTTTTGTCTAAAAGTAGACAAAAGTTCTGTTCCGGCATCATACCGAACAGGAAGCTGGAAATGGTTCAAAAAGACGATTGCTAGATCCCCAAAACTAGAGAAGGTAGCCGCAGGTAACTCAATGTACCATTTGGCTGCAGGACCAGTTAAGGTCCTTTGAAACAATCTCAATCTGATGGAATCCTCGTTCAACGAATTTGAAGAACACCACAAGTGAAAGGTAGTGACATGGTCACCAGGGTCTTCACCAGCTTTGCCTTCGAATTTTGGAATATCCGAAGGTAATTTGGTGGGAACTGATGGCCACGTGGCATTATGACACACAGGATCATTTGTCAGTTTCGAAAGGTCTGGAAAATTCAAAGTTGCCAGAAAAGGTAGACGAGGCCGGTAAGATGAAGCTTGATAAGGGAAACTACCCATCGTTTGTCCCATGAATTGTTGGTAGGGGTTGCCCCCATCCATTTGGTGATAAGGGTTGCCCCTGGCCATGTGCTAATAGGAGTTGCCACCTACCAACTGTTGATAGGGGTTACCCCCAGTTAATTGTTGGTAGGGGTTACCCCCAGGTATTTGTTGGTAGGGGTTGCCCCCTGCCAGTTGTTGTTGTTGTGAGAAAGAATTATTAAAATTTCCCCACCCATACGAGAGTGGATTAGTGCTTTGCGGGTTCGTCCACTGTGGTTGGGTGTTAGCCCCGCCATATTGCTGGTTAAAGATATTACCCCCTCCCCCCAAGAATAAGGAAAAAGGGATGTTACTTGCAGGCATGTTACCTTGATTCAAGTTAGGTCCTGCAAAGGTGTTGAAACCAGTAGAAGCTGATGTGGACGGTGCAGTCATGGTACCCATGACTGGCATGTTTGCAGAAATACTTGGTCCTACCACAGGTGTGGAAACCCAAGTACTAGGGATCTGATATAACGGTTGCTAAGTAGAAGGTGTTGCACAATTGGCCATACTGCTAGGTCCAACAGTAGACGTGGGAATAGATGCCATTGTTGTAAAACTAGGCATTCCTAATGTACTAGTGTTGAAACTGAAAGATGGAGTAGGCACAGATGTGGTTTGTGCCTGACTAGATGTAGCAGTAAAAGAAGGGTTAACTGTGCTGGTGTTCATACCTAAGGTGGGAGTTTGGGGACCCCCTGGTTCACCTCCTGTGTTAGACATCAGATGATCGGGAAACAAAAGATCTGCACTAAAAAGGGGCTGCTGGAAACCAACAGGTGAAAGAAGCAGGATTCTAGTATTAGTTAAGGGAGGATTGAAAGGAGTGCTATACTCCGCGGAAGTAAGATCTTCCACCTCAACAGTACTAAAGTGTTGCTGATCTGTGGTACCTGGTGGTGGTTCCTTAGGAACCTCAATTTCAAGGTTTTCTGTTATAAGTATTTCTTCAAACAATTCTATTTCAGAGGTAATTTCTGAAGAAATGCCGGGGTTTACCCGCTGTCTTATAGCTGGTTGTATAGGTTCTGTTCTAACAGGTAGAAGGTTATGAATCCTTCTCGATCTACGGAGTTGTTGATTCTCCGTGATTATAAATATAAAATAACAGCCTAGAACCTAGTGGCCACTATGACTAGGGGGAAAATAGCACACCAACTAAAAAAAAAATCCTAAGTATACAAACCAGTCAAACAAAGGTGCCTTACGGAGAAGAGTCTGGGATGATTAGGGCCCAAAACAGATCAACGAAGGAAGAAAGACAGTTACCCGGGGTCCACAATACAATGACTAAGGGTGCAAGCGCTGGAATCACCCAACCGCCCTCCCAAAGACCTGCATGGGGTTTCCTCCCACGTCTGTCTTAGGTACAACAGATATACCCTCTGCTGTCACCTGTGTAAGAACCTAGAAGTATGATACTATGGATACCACAACACCGAAAATTCCTGGGGGAACAGTCACCGGTCGAATCAGAAAGCATGGGCAGGGTAGCTAAGCCCGAAACTCGAAAGAGTCCCCAATACGCAATCCGATCCTGGCGTATGCTCGAACAGCAAGTAGGAGGAGTATTCCCACAAACTGATCTCGCAATGACCTACTGCATATGCTCCTAGGCAAATTTTGAGTGAGGTGGGTTTTCCTATGATAGTCTCACTACGATTGTTGCGCAATGTGTGATCTTGGGTGGTTTAAGGTGATTTAAACCCAAGACCCTAACCAAAACTAGTTGGTGTAGTGTACCCTAAAAAGAAAAAGTTTCTAGTTCATTTTATTAACAAATTTTAGGGGCTTTTATTACGCAAAAAGGATAGTGAGTGTGTGAGCGTGGTTATAACAAGAAAACAAAAATGCAAATATAATTCAATCTTTCCTACAACAAAATTTTTTCATTTTTTCATCTACTTTTTTTTTTCAAAACTGAAAATCTAAGCAAACTTTCTTAAAGATTTTTTGTTTTCTTTTTAAATTATACAAAATATACTAAGCTATTTTGCAATGACAAAGACAAGTTATAATTTAACTTAAAGTACCAATTTTTTTTTGCTTTTTCAAAAACCGAAAAAGAACTATGCAAAAAATGGAAAACCAAATAAAACTTTTTATGCAAAGTGTGTAAGTATGGCTAAACGTTCTTAAGCCTATAGCTGTCGAAACCCTAGCTCGAGAAAGACTTGATCTACAGGTTTTTTACTAAGAAAAAGCCTATAAACTTGGACACCAAGTGGGAGAAAACAAAGGAGAGAAACACTAAAGGACTGACCTAAAGTGTCTAGCCCTAGCAAGACCACAAAGCCAAGTACCAGTAGACAAGCAAGCTGCCCTACTAACACAAGAAACTGAGAGGTGAGACTAGCCTACAGCTGTTTAAAAAGCACTTATGACCAATAGAAGACAAGAAGTCCTGGAAGAAATGAAACTTGACCAAAAAGAAGACACCCTAGAAGCTCTACCAAAGACCAAACCCTAAACAAAGGACGGGGGTAGTAGAGAGCAGACAACTTCACCACAAACAACAGACACAGGAGTGTACAGGTTTGTAAACGGGCAACAAGCAGTCAGGGTCTGAAAAAAGTGAAAGTGTTCGTCACCAAACACCACCAAGTCTTCCAAAAAGTCAATAAAAAGTCCCAAAAAAATCCAAAGGTCAACAAATGGTTTAAAAGATGGAAAAACTTTAAGGAGAGGTTCTATGACTTGAACAACAATTAAAAACCTTATGCAATCATCAAAGGGATCCTACAGCACAGTTAGCAAATCACCACAGGGCTAAAAAAACAAGCAAACCAAAAAATTGACTGCTTCAGGAAATGTACTCTACTGTGTAGTAGAGCAACTCGCGCCCAAACAGAAATGGGCGCTACTGTATATACAGGACAGTAGCGTATGGGCGCTACTGTACATATACCAGAGTAGCGGTCATATTTCAAAGGCTTGAAAACTGACTTTGGAAGGTAATAAAAACTGATGAAGGCAGGCAAGACAAAGACAAGGGATACCTAAAAAGGTTCTTAACACATCGAAGAAATCAAAATAAACTGAGAAGACACCCAAAAAAAGGTTTCCTAAAGCCAAAAACTCTATGTCCCTAGCGGAGTCGCCAGTCTGTTGGCGGATATTTCTACCCTATAGTCAGGAAACTAAACTATCAACTTGGTTGGGGTGACAGGTAAGTGCATTAATGCTATTACAGAGGCATTTACAAAAGAAATAGATTGTAGATTTAGAGAACACACCTTTTAACCGGAGTCTGATCCTAGCCTTGACTCGATCCCGTGTCCAGTTTCCAAATCTACTTTTCCTTCAGCAAACCTGCAACAACAATACCTTCCTCAAACATTTTGGGAAACATATAAAGCATGAAATAAACAAAAACTATGTTTAATATTCAGCATTGACCAAAATAAATCCAACTTAAAATGCCATTTCATAACACATTCAGATTGGAACAAGGAAACAATTCAACCTTTATTTGTCAAAATTGGAATGCAGTACAAATATACCTGATAATGAAGCAGGCTCCTGCAACTAGATTCTGGGCTCTGGCTCTGCTTTGGTTTGAATGTCTTCTGTAACAACTTCTCCAATGTCCTAAAGTTTCTCCATTAACTCATCCTCTAGATTTTCTAGCAATCCTTTGTAACCTTGCTCCTTTAACCTTCTTGGTATTTATAGGTTCAAAGAAGCAGTTCAGGTCGAGATGTAGTTATGGGGGAAGTTGGGGGAGTTAAGAAACTGCCAGCAACTAATCCGCCTCTATGAATTAATATATTTTTTAATCATCTTTTAATATGTATGCGACTCTTCTTCAGTGGAGTAGCGTATAGGGCGCTACCCTAGTATTCAACAACTAGCGCTCAATTGATTTTAAATGTCGGGCGCTACTTTGCTGCACTGGAGTAGCGTATATTTGGATATGGGCGCTACTATTATACAGTGGAGTAGCGTATGGGCACTAGTATCTTTGAGTATAGTAGCGCTCATATCTCAAGATGATATTTTTTTTGTGGTTTTCCAGTATTTTCAGGAAATGGAATGAGTTGTCATCTTATCCAAGGTCAACATGCTCCTCCATCCAAGTTGTCCTTTTGTGTGATCAACAGCTCAGGGTAGTCACGGACGGAGAGGTGCAAATTTGACCTATAACAGTTGCCCGTTTTTTTTCAATCTTCTGAGAACACCAAGATGATTGAAAAATAAATAATCATATTAGGTTGTTGGTTTAACAAAAACCATTAACATTAAAAAAACTCAACAACACCACAATGACATGTAGAAAACGCATTTGGTCTCCATATATAACCTTAGATTCAATGTTACTTTGGAAAATGACCTACAATTTCTCTAATGGAAAATCCATAATTAAGTAAGTAGCATCATTATTATTAATTTATTTAATGAGATAAAGTGTCATTTTTATTTTTTATCACATAATTATCATGTATATTTTTATAGTTATACATAATATCATATAAATGTTTATATGTATACATATTTTTTAATAATATATATTATATAACATTTTAAAAATAAATATTTAAATATTACAATTAAATTTAAATATGTTTATTAAAGTCAATATTTATTAATATAATTATATGTTAATATAAACTAATAATTTTATATTTTTTTTACCAGTTTTACTTTTAAAGTCAACCCAACTATTCGTTGTTGGAAAATAAAACACCAAATCACAAAGTTTATGGAGCTCCTTACATATGTCCTATGGATCTACTATGTCCCTTAATTTTTTTAATTTTTTAATAATATGTATTATATAAAATTTTAAAAATAAATATTTAAATATTACAATTAAATTTAAATATGTTTATTAAATTCAATATTTATTAATATAATTATATGTTAATATAAACTAATAATTATATGTTAATATAAATTATAAATATATTGAAGTTAAAAAAAATCAGTTTCTTAAAATCAAAGCTTAGGTCTAATACCTCAATAATCATCGCATTAAAAGCTATCCAAACACATTTAGGTGCATACAACATGTCCATATCAAGATGACAAAAGCAAGCGCAACAACATCTTATATTATTAAGATTTGGACATACTCCCTTTGCCATGGTCTAAATGTCATAATATAATATGTAACCTAGTTGGTGAAGGAGAGGATAGGCTAAATTGATTTTGTTTCCTTACACCTCCTATAATGAGAATTACTAATGAGAATTAGAGCGAAATGCATAGAACAACTCTAACTAGGGAAACTAGAGAAGTTGCAAGGTTGGGTAAAGTCAACCACCATGAAAATTCACCAATTTATCCACCGATGGGAGTGAAATCATACTGTCAGTTTGAACCTTTTAGAATTCCACTTCCCACTTCATGATGGCCACACTAACCACTGTAATATACTCCATATACACAAACCAAGAGATGATGATGAAAATGTAGTGGAGAGGAAAGAAAATGGGCAAGAGAGGGTAACCAAAATACCATAGAGAGAAAAGATGCATGGGGATTATTCTCAATACCTAGTACATTACATAATAACTTAATATTAGTCGACAATGTTGATCATCTATTTTTTATGGTCTTTGTGGGGACCAAATTCAAATCCTAAGTGATTTTGATGGAAGACTAACCCCATGTCAAGGCCTCTTAGCTAAAGGAAATTGTTTGTGATTAGTGGTTTTCCCATCGAGGGTAGTAAATAAACATTATTAAAAAAAAAAATCTACTTTGTTTACTAGTGGTAAATAAACATTGAAAATACCCACGCCACCTCTTGACCCTCAACTAGTAGATCTGTCCCTACAAGATATTGAGAATATATCATTCTAAAAATAGTTTAGTTTCCCCCCCACATCCCAACCTCTAGTCCTAATCCTGGTGTGACATTGAGGACTTTATCTAAGAAATCCAACTATTCTCAATGAATATATGTATCCAACATGCTCACATGATTTGAATTTGACCGCCGCATTTTATCCCTAAAGATGTTGCACCAGCTACCGCTTGAAACCAAACACCATCCTAATTCTCAAGGGCGTGTGTTGTCACAGATTTGTTTCAAGGACACAATTAATCATGTGACCCTTATCTAAACAGGAAGAATTTCTCACTGCTAAATAACAACTTTTCTATGTTTCCTTAACAACATTGTACTTTACCTCCATTCACACAACTCCTCAAATCCTAGACACAAAGTAATTCTCTACCATGTAGATTAGCCACACAAGACAAACCATCTTTTAATTAGCAGATGGTTTGCTTGTTGCTTCCTCCTCAAGAGAGATGACCTCTTGGCACCTTGTGGGAGTTTTAATGTGGGTTTTCTTGCTGCAACTACTGTCATTTTAGCCACAAACCACTAAAGCCCACAAAATTGGGGCATAAACAATACTATGTATTTCCCAATAATTGCCTCAACAGACCTTTAATGCTGGTAACTTGCATGCAAATGAAACAACACATGTATATACATTTGCTAAACAGATCTACATGATTGTCAATTCCACGTGAAAGGACTAATCACAGTCTTCTTTAAAGAGCCACACATATCCCATGCTCCATTTGAATATTCTTATTGGATTTACACAACCTCTTCAAAAATGCGGTTACTTTAGGATGTGGTAGGTAGAGTCAACTTGTATCCCTAGGTGCAGATACATCAAACAACCCACACTATCTCTTGGTTTGGTTTGGATTTGCATGTGGTATGTGTCTCAATCCAACACACAAACAACCCTTCCATTCGTTGATTCGTTCTCATGTATGTCAATGGATCTAGAGCATCGTGGCTCTCTATAATCATTCCTATGCTATAAAATTCCTATCCTATCAAATTCGACTCGTCATTCAAAATATTGGAAATATCATTAATTATAATCATTCACTCACTCATGTCATGCATTGACTGCTTAGATTTAATTAGCCATTAACAAACTTCTTTTATTGTTCCGGTTCAATTTAAAAGGTAGATTATCGAGACTCAAACATGTAGCGAGCCCCAGTTGACTTAGGCTTGATTCCATTTCCCCTCCATCCCATACCTGTATGTTGTCGTAGCAAGTGTTGAACAACTAAATTTGATGCCCAGGCCCCTATGATGCTAGCATTGCTAATAAAAATGATATCGAAATTGAAATTGGAAATTGAAACTAGAATTGAAATGTAAATTTGAAATTGAAAATGAAAATGATATTGATATTGGAAATTGATATTGAAATTGAATTTTAATTTTAAAATGAAATTCGAATTGAAAATCGAAAATTGAATTTGAAATGAGAAATGAAAATTAAGAATTGGAAATGTAATTAGAATTCAAATCGAAATTGAAACTTGGGATTTGAATTGTGAAATTTGAAAGAGTTTGAAATTTGAAATGTGATGCAGAGAGTTATGAAGAGATAACTTCATTGCTTCATGCTCTGTGATGCACGAGAGGAACTGACATCTCTCAAGAGGGTGGCCATTGGAAACACTCCCATTCGGCGAGGAGTGCGGCCACGCCGGGGTCGACTGCCGTTGGTGGCAGCAACAGGAGAGCTAGTGTGTCAGTTCATATCGATGACATTCATGTTGATCCCCAGGTGGGGGATGGGCGGCAAGAATCGAGTGCATCAGGTGCATATTTTTTTTTAGATACATTTTCAGTAAAGTTTTAGTATATAATGCATTGAATTTCAGTTGCAAGTTATAATATGTATTTTTAGTAACATTTGTGTTTTGGTTTGGATCGCAGGTGCCCCATTAGGGGGATTGTACGACGATGAGGTCGCACACATCACTCTCGCTGATATCACTTCCCAACGAGAGTGGGTGAACTCATGTGTGTGCACATTGAGGGAGGATTCTCCCACACGATGATCTTTATCCATGATGTTATCAGCAATGGATGAGATGTTGGCCCTCTACAAGAGGGTGGGACCTCTTAGTGACATTTGGCATCATTCATGCAAGAGGAGGAGATGGGATGTCATTGGGATCCACAAATGAGAGGATGTCAAAGTCACCATAAGAGGGCATGACATCAAGGGTACATTGTTCTACATCCCTCCTGACCGCCCTTCTGGTCAACTACTTAGACTCAAGGAGTTTAAGTTGTAGGCCACTACACCATATATATATGATAGATTTGTCGGAGCGTGGGGCATGTTCCCCCACCATGACCAAGTCCCATTGTACTTTGCAAAACATATTTATGCAGAGTTTGTTTTGGATATGCACCCAGATTACACCAGCATAGGGTCCGGTTTCTATGGGGCTAGTAGGGGATTCTCCTATCAATGTCCTGGAGCTTAGAGAGTCCTTTCCTTCATGCCACCCCCTCCGAGGTTGGTACCGTTTCCAGATAGGACAGTTATCAGGTCGATGGATGTGGCACAATCATCCCAGCTTGCTGTAGAGGCTAGACAGGACCTTGCAGAGTCATTGTTCACTGCCATGGGCAGTGCTGTTGTTGTTGCACATGGAGAGGCATCTAGACCACCCCCTGCACCTGCATATCCAGAGATAGAGTATGTCCCTAGTTACATGCTCAGGAATTTGGATGGAGAGGCCCTACTGGGGTATGTTGAGTCACCCCGAGATGCATACTTTGATTTGTATCGTAGATGCGTCGCTCCGGGACAGGTATACTTTTGTACATATATGTATATATGTTCTTCATGTTACATCCTTTTATATGTCGTAAATTGAATGGTTAATAATACTTAAGGGAGTTGTATTCTATTGCTCCATGCAGGGAAGCACATTCATGGATCAACTCTTTTCTAGTGAGCCATCGGTTGGTCCATCCGCTCGTCCCAACTCATAAACGACAGTAGTCGAGGTAAGTTATAATTTATGTTTTAATTTAATTTGAGTTTATTATTTCCTAGTTTAAATCATTTATGTTTTATTTCTTAATTTTCGAGATTTTATGTTATAGATCTTAACTTCAAATGAATTCCAAATTGTACAGGGAAAAGAAAAGGGCATTGCTCCTGATGATAGACATGAGGACCGTGAAGGTCCTGACCAGCCAGGTCCAGACACAGAGGTGAGTTTTAATTTATGTTCCAAATCATGTTATTTAATCACATTTAGTAATTGATTTGTGTACTTTATGTTTCAATTTTTGAATTATAACTTAAATTATGCTTTAGTTTTAATTTTTAATAAAATTAACTTATTACATCTAATGGCATATTACACAGGCATCGTTACGGGAGGGTGTCGATGCTGCAATGACTTTCACATATGATTGGGATGCATCTAGAGCACGTGGTCCTGATGAAGGGCCATCTACCCAGATGTTGGATATCACCATTGACTCGATGGAGATCGAGGCATTCATTCATAGTTTACTGCTTGAGAGCCAACATCGGCCTACTACACACGAAGGAAGCCACAGGGTCGATCAAGGGCCTCTTGGGGGTAGTGGCCAATGAGTTGATGATCTATACATTTCCATGTTTTGGATATTTTCATATTTTAAATATTTTCATGTTTTGGACAATCTATGTATACGTTTTCATGTTTTGGATATGGATTTCTATCATTTATACATGGAATTTTATCATATATGTACATTGGATATGGACTTTTGGATATTTTGTTACATATTTTGTATATTTTGTTATATTGATGTCTTCATGTGTATTTTGTATCTGATTTGAAATCAATCAAGTTTTTTATATTACATATGGATATAGTTATTACAGTTACAAATTTATGTTTTCTCGTTTCAAATGCAAATTTAATGTGCAGTGATTGCAATATAAAAGTTCAATCTCGATGTGTAGTTACAATTTAGTTCAATTTAAAATGCAAATTTCGACTACATTACAGAACATCTTCCAAAATTTAGAATTGAATACATACATTACAATTTAAAATTGAAATTACAATTCCAATTCAATTACAATATAAAATTTAAAATTTAATGTGTAATTTCAATTCCAATTCAATTACAATTTAAAAGCTCATTTTCAACTACATTACAATTGCAAAAATAAAATCAAAATTTAAAATTAGAATACATTTGAAATTAAAAAATGAAATTACAATTACATTATGTTGTATACACATTACAATTCAATTACAATTTACACATTCCGATTCAATTACAATTTAAAATTAAAATTTCAAATTTAATGTGTAATTTCAATTGAAAATTCAATGTGTTGTTCCAATTTAAAAGTTCAATTTCAATTACATTATAATTGCATTTGAAATACAAATTTTAAATTAGAATACATTGTACAATCTAAAATTTAAAATTTAAAATTTTACATTGTATAGATGTATTTTAAATTCTCAATTACATTACAATTGTATTTGAAATCACAATTTAAAATTAGAATACATTTGAAATTGAAAATTGAAATTATAATTGCATTATGTTGTCTACACATTACAATTCAGTTACAATTTTCACATTCCAATTCAATTACATGCCAAATTTAATGTGTAATTTCAATTGAAAATTCAATGTGTTGTTGTATACAAGAATGTTTTTGTCCATTGAGAGTGTGAAATATCCCTTGAGACAAAATTCTCTAATTACAACCAACCAATGATTGATTGATGCCATTTTGGTATTGTTTGTGATAGATTTCTACCAAATTAAAAAATATTTGGTGTAATAACAAGTTCTATTGTATGTAGGTGATCTTTATGTATTAGGATATTCCTATACTCCATCCTAGTCCCACCAGTATTTTGATCATTTACATTTTTAGTCATGCATGCACCTTTAGGGTTTGCATGCATTTTGCATGCATCCCAATCATCAGTCCAGCACCTAGCCCTCAGTTAGCCAGCCCCCAGGAGCTTCTCACTATTCAGTTTTATCCCTCCAGTTGCTTAATGCGCTCTTCTTCCTTGATTTTAGGGAGCAACTCACCATTTTTCACCTACCAGTTCAGTTGTCACTCAGTTACACTCAGTTACAGTTAGTTATAGTTAGTTATACTCAGTTACACTCAGTTACATTGAGTTACACTCAGTTACACCTACCAGAGTTAGTTAAAAAATTTACAATATTCTAATAAAACTCTTATATTTAATAAATTGATATTATGTTATTAATCTTAATATATTAATATTAAAAAATTTTAAACATTATGAATAAACTAAATTTATCGACTATATTATAATAATTATTTCCTTTAATCAATTTTATAATTTAGTAAATAATTAAATGAACTACATCTAGGTTAGGGTTTTTGGCCGACACTTCCTGGATCTTAGCTCTCTCAAAACAAACAAACATCAATGAATATTTATGCTATGATTTTGCTATCCTCACCTTGACTCATTGTCCTGATGATGAACCGTGATTAAGGTTCGAAACGTCGACTTTTCATAATGAGTACTGCGTTATCCCCGAGCACTTCACAAAACACTCAACGCAGGAATCTTCGTGATGAAATTACACCTACCAGAGTTAGTTTGACTGATGGTTGACAGTTACTTGAGCATTGATGACTCCACTGATGATGATGAAGACTTCCAGTTGTGCTCTGATGATCATGAGGACACCTAGTTGTGCTCCGATGACACTCTATTGATCTTATGGTCACTCTGAGAGGCTAATTCGAATTGCCACTTTAGGCATTCGAATCCTCTCTACCATTGTACTATTTATTTGTCCATACTGTGATTAATTAATTAGTGTGTGTGAAGTATTATTGCTTCTATATGAGTTCTACTGTACCATATTATTCTATTGCTCATTATACTGTATTATTCACTCTTCTTCTATTTTCCTGCTTAATCATAATTACTCTTGTGAGGTACACATCATCTCTTAGATCTGCTATGAAGATTCTCGCATTATGTTCTTTTCTTTTAAGTGTGTGCTCTAATCTAGATGTAAATAAAATAAACACCAAATGTTATTTAAAACATATGATACTTACTATTATGTTTCTTCCTTTTATTTAGCAATCATTTGAAGGGTGGTGTTTGTGCTAATAACAATGGAGTATTATGCATCACCTCATTTTTTAATCCACACAGTCATTTAAGGTTTTAAGAAAGGAACAAATTGTTATGTCAAAGTCTGGCCAACTTTCATTATTACTTTTCCATGTCTATCAAAAACAAATGCATGTACAAGTTGTGTTTTGGTTTGATAATTGAGGTGTTTTTATGCAAGCAAGGCCATATAATACTAACTAATTTCCCTCAAAAAGATTCCATGCCTATGCGTGCAAAACTGCATGATAAAGATGGTTTTTGATGTATGCAATCCAAAAATTGAGAAGGTTTGATGGTTAGAAATTATAGTTAATGTTTGTGAGTTGTGCCAACAATGGGTATTGTTTGCATGAAAATATATTCAATGATTATGTGTAAGTTCCCTTTACTTGAATTGTACCCTCTATCTCCTATGTTATATTCCATGTAGCACCAAGTGCCTATATTTTTATTAAATGGAATGAGGAGATGCAAAAAAATTTGGTCCTAACTTTGATATGTTCAATAACAAAACTAATTGATTATTGTTGAATGAAACATTTTTTCAATACATTGGTCTTTGAAAATATTTTTATATAATTGATAATGAAATACAATGTAATTGATGATGAAATAGAATGAATGGATTGTAATGTATATAATTTTGCATTTGAAATCAAAATTGAAAATTAGAATACATTGTACAATTTAAAATTTTACATTGTATAGATGTATTTTAAATTCTCAATTTCATTACAATTGTATTTGAAATCAAAATTTAAATTTAGAATGTACATTACAATTTAAAATTGAAATTTTTCAGTTACATTATATTGTCTAACATTACAATTCAATTACGTGAACAAGTGTATTCACATTGGAGCACCATGACCCAATTTTCACAAAAGCCTCCCATCTAGTATTTTTATTCTTGGCATTAAAGCATCTACAAAAATACATTTATAAAAAAACCTCCAAAAAAATATTACACAAGACAACATGAAAACTATGTCAATGATGCAAGTGGCATACATGTAACTCATTCATCTAGCCAATGGGTTATAGGAATGCAAGTCTCCATAATACGATCATGGTTAGCTTCTGTCATCTTCAATCTCTTTGGCTCACCTCTCTTCAACTTGATTTTTGTTAGATGTATCCGAGCTGCCACCCCCAAATGACTGTATTGACATGGTATATATTCAGGCATAAAATATTTGTAAATAATATGCACACCCTATTTTTTCACTCTTTCAAAAAAGTGTCCCATTAGAACCATGTCTCCAGTTTGGTATGTGAATTCTCCATCTTGGTACGGTCGCACCAACTTACTTTTTATTTGTGTGCATTGCATCAAATAATATGCCACATTTTCTTCGTTGTGGGGGGGTGCAATGACAACGAATACATCACCTGCAAGATACATTACAAATATTATTCAAATGTCCTATGTGCATTTCTACAACATTTGTATATGTGTAATATATAATGAACTAATTGACTTAATGAAGTCTCTTGTACCTTCCCTAACCATTTCAGAAACTCGATCATGATCTAATGATACCATTGCCTCCTCAGTGTGCATCTCTTGCCATGTTTGAATTAGATTTGGGCCCTTTGGATTAAGAGAGACATATTTCCATGGTTTCACATATACATCATTTTCACAGTGATCAAGCCCGCATCCATTTGCATCAATGCAAAAATCGCAAAAACAAGCATACTTCCTTGTTTCAATGGAAAATATGTCACCCATGTCTTTACTTCGAACATAATGTAATTCCCTCGTACCAGGTATGGTCTCACAATACCACGACATGGATCTATTCACATATCCAAGGGAAACATCCCAAAAGAACCTGCATGGAATTCAGTTTGTCATATGTAAATTCCTATCGAGTATGTGTTCTTTTGGAAATGATGATATTGAATGTTATTAGCTTATTAATTGAGTTTGGAGTTTATTACCTGCACACCGGCCTTACTTTTTCGTGACCTTGATGTCCCAAATGATGTGTGCAGTAATCAACTACTTCCATGGAGCATTTGAGTCGGGTTGCACCATGACTCATCTGGTACCTCTGAAGTGCTCGTTTCACACATGCACCTACGCCATCATGTTCACCCTTTCCATGCCTTGTTTCAAAAAAGCTCCAGGTGTGTCGGATTCCTGTCTCTTTGTGAAGGCGACTC
Organism: Larix kaempferi; assembly: GCA_027924585.1. NCBI lineage: Eukaryota > Viridiplantae > Streptophyta > Pinopsida > Pinales > Pinaceae > Larix > Larix kaempferi. The sequence goes on along the minus strand of BSBM01001125.1, from coordinate 2,298,377 downwards.
AACCAATAAAATGAGCGTGCCGATTTGAATTGCCCTGCACACCCATCTGACAAAATCTAGTGTTCAGCAAATGATACGCCTCTCTTCTTGAATGAATCATAAATCAACCCAAAGCAGTGTTGAACGAACAATTTGTCATGCTCACGTACATCACTAACATAAAAATGGTACTCCTTGATCACTTCACGTGACTGAGGAGTGATATCCCTACCATCAATGCTTTCTTGAGCATGCATGTACAATACATGTACGAAGATAGACCCCTGGTCGGAGTGATAGTACTCACTCTGTATCTCTCTCCGAGGAGCAAAAGTGTAGTTCTCCGCAAAGTCTACCACTGATAAGATTTTGCCTGGCTCAAATACCTCACGAGAATGTTTGAATTCTGAAGCTTGCCACCTGGACCTATGGGAGTGCTTTATGTATTTATAAATATGACTTTGAAACTTATCCATGAAATCTGAAACATGAATCTCATCCTCGAGCAAGTCGATCCTCTTAGATGGCACAGATGAAGAAGATGATGGATTCATGGAGACATACTTGTACCTCTTCCACTTAACTATGATATCTGACAATCCATGGTGTGTTGGATCGATAGAAAATTTCCTATGGAACACTGTCAAATCACCGCATTCATGGCATTTTCTCCCACCTACACACCTCTTATTGAAAAGCACGTGTTCAGGATTCATGTTGCATAGTATCATACAAATAAAATTTCGCACTTTGTGAGGAGCTAGTACATCGTTCCAATGCCTTTTGCAAAAGTCCAGAAATGTGTCATAGTATAGTTCAAATTCAATGTGGTACCGATAGCAACAAGTGTCGCAAATCATATTCGGCCTAATATACCACGGTTTCAATTTGTTGAACATGCTAAATGATATTTGAACACCAAGATTGGTTTCTTGGAATTCCTAGTAAAGTGCAACTCCCGTCATTTCCATCACATGCTTACAATGCTCTTGATAAATGCCTCTGGATAAACATTGTCGCAGGACATGCTTTCGATTTGGAATAGCACAAGAATGAATATCCCAAAACTCTATCACCTTCTCTCTAATGCCTGTTTCCATCCTGCCTCGATAGGTTTCCCTACAAAAAACAGCCCAACAAGCAGCTTCATCATTTTCATCTATCCGGACCCTGAATTTAGTATATTTGAGCAATGTTCTTTTTGAAACATTGAGCATTGATGCCATTGCTAATACCATTCAATTTCTTGAGGTTCTTTCCTACGAGCAGCTCGGGTATCATTGTTTCTTGATTTTTCAAATGAAGATAATGCAGTTCTTACATTTTCTATTGCATTCTCGCATGTCTTTTTTGTTTAAACATCTTGAAAACCCAACAACTTTGTGGTATGTTTCAATTTTTTGTGTTTTATCAACCCATGTAGAATTTGAGCTTGTGCCATCGTTGAATGTTGTTCAAAATATGACTTGATTATGTTACTGACATGCTTTCTAACTCTCTGACTAGGGATCGAGTTTCCAATCTCTTATTGTGCAGAAACAACTGCACAATCCTCTAGAAAATTTCCACCCCTTCCAACCCCACTGCAACTCCCAATTATATTTTCAATGTGAGAGGGAAAGGTGTCATGTGATGACTGATCAGGATCATGAGGGGGCACAGGGTCATGTGATTCTTGATCACCATGATGTGATGTTTGACCATAATCTCTCCCTACACAACATGTAAATTAACAAATTGAAAATTGGTTACTTGATAGTTGTGCATTGAACATTAAAATTGATAGTAACTTGAAATTTGATGTGGAAATTGAAAAATTGAAAATTGTGTGTGAATTGAATTTTCCAACTAATACATTTAGCTTGAGAATTGTTCTAAGTAAAAATTGAAATTGCTAGTGACTTGAAATTTGAAATTGCTACTAAAGTTTGAAATTGCTAATTTAATTACTTGAGAATTGTTCTAGAAGTAAAGTTTGAAATTGGTAGTAACTTGTACATTTAACTTTAAAATTGCTAGTAACTTGAAATTTGTTACATGTAGATTAACAAATTGAAAATTGCTAGTGACTTGAGAAAAATTCGGTACAAGTATTGAAAATACATTAAAACAAGAAAATTGTTTGTAACTTAATTTCAAAATAACTAAATCGGTACATGTAACTTGAAATTGTTCAGATTGATGAAGCTTTTGGGGAGTATTCCAGTTGACAAGGAAGGATGGTGTTTCTTGGAGCTCGATGCGAAGCCTATGGAAGGGCGATGGCGGCATGGGGTACGAGGATTTCTAAGATATGGAGGTAGCCAAGAACCTTTGTACCCTGTTGAAACGGCTTGTCCAGCCGCCTTATGATATGATCCTTGGAGCCGTGTGGTGAGATTGTTGGGTTTAGCAGGTGGATGATCTTGAACCCTCGTCGTGGACGTGTGTCGGGCTTTTCGGGGTTACGTGGGGACCTCTACGAATTGCGTGGTGATCCGAGCTGATCTCCCTTTCTGTATTTGAGTTTTTCATTCTGGGGTTTCTGTCCTGTCAGGCAAGTGGTTGCTTGTTTGGTGCCTGGGGTTGGTGATCTGGCTGATTTGAGGAACGACTGGGGAGACATGGTGGAGGATGTGGATTACACCTCAGATGGGGTATGTGATAGAGATATTTTTGTTGATGGAGCTGTCAATGCGGAGAAGAATGGGTCAGGGGTGTTGTCTGGACCCTTCTTGACAGGCGGGGGGCCAGAGGTCATTTCGGGACCTGTGGGTGGGCTGGGCTTGGAGGGGCTTCTTACTCAGATACCTATTTCTGCCAGGGTTCCATCGCCAGTTATCTCGCTGGGGCTAGAGGGCTTAGAGGCAGAACTGGCTTTCTTTCGGTCCTATGATGGATTGGATGAAGATAGGCCTAATTTAGCAGGCATTTTGGGTTGGCATCTTCAACCCCAACAAGGGTTATACACAAACATTCCCTCATGTACGGACAATTTGCGTGTGGAGGGTTTCGAACCTTTTCCTGGGAGTGGTATTCGGAGACTAGAGCAGGAAGGTGGTTTGGCTTCCTTTTCGGTCGGTAATTTGGTAGATTCGGTGAATACTTGTGGATGTGACCTTGGACAGGGTAGTGGAGGGCCGGCATTACCCAGGGCTACATCATACAGCGGTCATGTAGCGGCAGCCATTGGCGGTGGAGACATTTTACCTGAAGCCGAACCTCTGCATGATCCTCGAACAGGGGCTTCTGTAAAGGCCGAACATCATAAGAATTCTGCTAAGAAGGTTAAGGAACGACCGAGAAAGGACAAGCTAGTGCTGGGGGTGGATGTTACGATGGAAGAGGCAGAGGATTTCTCTCACACTGCAGTGGTTGGACATGCTCGGGGAAAACGATTTGTTCGCGGTTTCCTTCAGCATTGGGCGGCTAAGCATTGGAAGGACATAGTGTCAACTGCTCCCGAAATCAGGGTTTTGATGAAAGGATGGTTTTCCTTCATTCTTTTGAACAAGGGGGAGGTTGATGCAGTTTTAAGTCAACAATGGTCGATGTTGGGCGTCCCTATCATTATGAAAAGATGGTCTCCCTTCTTCGACTCTAAAATGGAGAAAATTGATAGAGAACTGCTGTGGGTGAAGCTTCCTGGGTTCCCCATGCATTTGTGGAATGAAACTCGGTTTGCTGAGATTGGGAATTTTCTTGGTGAATATGTGTGTTCAGATTCCTCCCATTATGAGACTGGCATATACATGGTGGCTAAAATCTTGGTAAAAATTGACCTTCGGTTGGGGCTCTCTGCTGAGATTAATGTTCAATCCAATGATGGGGACTTTGTACAAATTCTGGATTATGTGGGAGTGTCGTTTAGGTGCCACCACTGCCACGATCATGGACATCTGGCAGCCAGCTGCCCATTACCATTTCGGGTTAGTAAGCCACTGGTTTATGCAGAAGCCGATGAATGCGTTGATCCAAAGTTGATGGTGAACACTCTGGCGATGGTGGTTGATGGTAGTGGGCCTGCTAGTAACAAAGGGGAGTTTTCAGATACAGTGGTACCTCCCGACCTCATTGGGATGCTTGGATCTGCAGCATATTTTCCACCTTCGGTGATCAGCGGAAAGGAGATTCTTGGAGGTATGGATCCGGTTGCTATGGGGACTAGTACCGCGACTCCTATGACACGGGCCACATCCAGAAAGCTACAGGAGCTGTCCGATATTCGATGGGGTTCATCTGCGAATCCCTCGGGTATGTCTCATTCCTTTTCTCCTGCTGTTTCCTTATTTGTTGTTTCTTATGATTTGGGGGGGGGTAGTCTTGGGTCTCCTCCTCCAGCCTGTACTGTCATACCATGTCCTGTAGCTCCTTGTCTGTTGCCTAATTTGGAGAATGTTTTCACACCATCCATTGTATCCACCGATCACTCTACCAGCTCTGAGGGTCTTCGTATCAGATATGCTCTTAGAAATAGGGATATTTCTGTAGATGGATCGGGGGGGAAGGGACTTCTTGAATTGGCTTATAGTGTTGGGGGGAGAGGTCGGGGACGGAAATCCCTGTTGTCTAAAGCACAAGACCGGGCTAAAGTTGATTTAGTGATGGGTACACAATCTTCTATTGAGTGGGCACTTAGAGCTACGAATGCCCTGGAAGGGGGTATCATATGAAAATTTTGTCCTTCAACTGTCGTTGGTTGGCAAGCCCCATTAAAAAATCATCGCTTCGAAGGTTGGTGGACTTAAATCAACCGGATATATTACTGTTGCAAGAAACTTTTGGTGGCAGTGCTGATGTAGTTCGGACTTTAGAATCTTTGCTTCCAGGTTGGAAGTTTGTTGGAGTGGATGCTCGGGGGCATTCTGGAGGGTTGGCCTCGGGGTGGAAGGTGAAGAGTTGTCGATATGACAGTTCCTGGGGTATCTCTTCTGGCATCAGTTTGGAAGTTTGGGATGCTGAGATCGGTAGGATGATCACGGTTCTCAATATCTATGGGCCCTATCTAAATAGGTTGGATTCTGGGACTCCTTGTTAAGCATGGATATTTTTGAAGGAAGGGATGTGATTCTGGGTGGGGATCTCAACCTTTCTCTGGGGTCGTCTGAAGTGTGGGGGCCTCGGGAAACTCCGGATACATTAGCAAATTTTTTCATTCAAGCCTTCGCCAGGAAGGATCTTCTCGACATACTACCATCCAAGTTAACTCCAACATGGAGGAATCATAGAGCAGGGGAACAAAGGGTGGCTAAAAGACTGGATCAGTTTCTGGTGGCTGATGTGCTGGCTCTGGGAGTTGATGTTGTCAGGCAGTGGGTAGGGACTGGTGGGGTATCCAACCATTGCCCCATATTCTTGGAGATCAGAGGTAGAAGCAATAAACCCCCTAGTCCTTTCAAATTCAATCCGAGCTGGCTGAAGGAGGAGGATTTTCTTACTTTGGTTCAGAATCTGTGGGTTCATCGACCTCATGATTCTCTGGAGCATGCAGGTGCACATTTTCAACTAAATCTTAAGAGAATTAAAGAAGCAACTATTCTCTGGGCTCATGAAAAAAGGGGGAAAGATGATCAGAATCTGCAGGCTGCTGAGTTGAATATTGATAGGCTTCTTCACTATCAGGGAATGGGTTATCTGGATGATCAGCAAAAAGGAGAGATGATGGAGTGGGAACGACGCAGGAATGTGCTTCTGACTGAGAAAGAAGAGATGTGGAGATTGAAAAGTAGGGCAATTTGGCTACAGTGTGGTGATGAGAACACAAAATTTTTTCAAGCCTATGCTAAGGGGAGAAAATTCACAAACTCTATTTGGGAATTATCTTCTGCTGAAGGGGAACAAGTATCCATCTTTGAAGGATTGGCGGAGTTGGGTGTTAGACACTTTGGAGACTTATTCACTGCTCAACCTGGGGCCTCTATTGCTGATTTTATTCAGGTGGCTCAGCTTTTCCCTCGTTTTGTGGGGGAGGAAGATAATAGACTGTTGATGGAGAAGGTGTTGCCGATTGAGCTCTCGCTGGTAATGCATTCCTTTCAGAAAGATAAAATCCCGGGGCCTGATGGCTGGCCTATAGAATTCTTCTTAGGATTCTATGATTTCTTCGGGGAAGAATTAATGAATGTGGTGGAAGAATCGCGAAAGGCTGGGTTTGTACATGGTCCCTTCAACTCGACCTTTTTAGCTCTTATTCCAAAAACGGACAAGCCTGACTGCTTTGATGAATTCATACCTATCTCTCTCTGCAATAGTATCTATAAGATCATCTCTAAGGTTATGGCGAGGAGACTCAAGAATATTTTGTCTAAGCATATTTCTTGTGAGAAATTTGGTTTCTTGGAAGGTCACCAAATTCATGAGGCCATTGGAGTGGCCCAGGAAGGATTACACACACTGAAAGTGCAGAAGCAGAAGGGTGCCGTGATAAAGATTGATCTCTCTAAAGCATTTGATAGGGTTAGTTGGCTCTATATCCGGATGCTTCTAACTCACCTGGGTTTCTGCTACGAATTTACTAGATGGATTATGGCCTGCATCACTACGGTGAGCTTTGCTATACTGATTAATGGTTCTGCAAGTCCATTCTTCACAGCTGGAAGGGGCCTAAGATAGGGATGCCCCCTCTCTCCGATGTTGTTTCTCCTTGTTGCAGAAGGTCTCAGTCGTTTTATTCTGAATGCAAAAGCTGATGGTTCATTTCGAGGCATATTCATATCACAGGTATTGTTTATAACACATCTTCTTTTTGTTGATGACATTCTGATATTTTGTGATGGTACGAGACAGGATATTGATAAGGTGGTTGAAGGTCTCAATTTAGTGCAAGTTGCAGCGGGTATGTTAGTGAATATTGACAAATCTACAATCACATGCTAGCATTTAACCGAGCAAGAGATTCTTCGAATGGCTATCAGACTACCTTACAGGACTTTGGACATTGATGATGGTTTAAAGTACCTTGGCTTTCACTTGAAACCAAATGCTTATTTGAAGGCTGATTGGCACTGGTTATTAGCAAAATTAGAACAGCGCCTTCATGGATGGAGTCATAAATGGCTTTCTCGGGATGGGAGGCTGGTTCTGGTTAAATCTATTTTGGAAGCAATTCCGGTGTATTGGTTGTCTCTAGCCTGGATTCCCAAAGGAGTCTTGTAGCAGATACGGAGGTTGTGCTTTTCCTTTCTTTGGAAGGGTCAGTGTGATAATCGTGCTATGGTGTGGGTCAGATGGGAAAAAATTGCAGTCCCAAAATCATTGGGAGGATGGGGGTTAAAGAATATTTATCTATTTGCAAAATCCTTGGGGGCCAAGGTGTCGTGGCGACTTATCCATACACATAGTCTCTGGACAAGAGTGGTATATCATAAATATATTGCCCCTCTAACTATTCTCGAATGGATAAGGCTGGGCAATAAGTCGAGGGCAAATTGCTCTGTGGTCTGGAAAGCGGTGGTGCATCATTTTCCTTTGGTCGGCTCTGGTTTACTGTGGAGGATAGGAAATGGGCGACTCACTCGTATTGGACTGGACCCTTGGGTTGGCTGTAGGGGAGGTCATGTCCTTCCTGTGGACTTGAGGAATTTCTTGGAAACTAGAGGTTGTCATTTTCTGGCTGATGTAGAGGATCCGGGATCATCTACTCTTTGGCATCAGGGGTGGATCTCTGCACAGCGTCTTGAGATTCCTGAAGATATGCATGGAACTTGGGAGGATTTTCTCCGGATACTAAGACTTTCGTATATACGACTGACCAATAGGATTGATGAACTTATCTGGGACCACCATCCCTCTGGAATTTACTCCCCTAGGAATGGATATATCTAGCTGTGTAACATCCCTCTTCTACCCCTACCCTTATCTAATTAGAAAGATTGGTACACGATTTCTGGTGAGGAACTCAAGGCCAAGGCCCCACCAGATATCCTTGCAAGCATTGTTAATTATTTCCTAAATTGTAATGATGATTCGTAGACTAAAAGACCGAACGTTTGTCGCAACTAAGTGATGGGCAAGTGAAGCCACTAGGGGAAAGGCGAAGGGCGTGACATCCTTCAAAAGTTTGATAATAGATTATAGGTGTCATCTTAGCGCCATGGGCACTTGAAGATGAGTAAGTGGTTTACGGGTCAACCTTGAATATTTATAGGTATTTTCATCATGGATTGAGAGAGTAGTTACTCAACGCAACCTCTTAATAAGTTATATAATTATGTTAGGAGGGTTTTGCCTTTCTTTCATATAATGGATCATTTAGGCATTTAAATATAGTATATTGATAAAGATATATATATATATATATATATACATTTAATTTGTGGATCAATAAAGAAATATATATATATATATATATTTGATTAAATTAGAGATTCACATGCTTTTAAACATGGTATTGATAAGGATACATATATTAAGGAAGGTGTTTAGCTTCTTATATATATTGGATGAATTAGCAATTCATATGCATTTAATTATGATACATCTAAAAGGGAGTGTTGGGAATTGGCTTTCCAATGTGAAGATGAAAATAAAGTTGAATATGTCATTTACTTCTTGAACATAAATATATATTAATTATTTAAAACATACGCCAAATTAGCGCACTACCCCCATCAACTTAGTGGAGTTCGGTAGAAATATTGGGGAGAATCCTTAGGCGAAATCAACGTAGGGTTGTCTCCTCGAAAGAGTGACAGACTTTGTGAAGCGCCATTTGTCACCGGGATCCTAAGCGGAGTTCCCAAGGTGAGCAAGTAAATCCTTGGGTTATAAAGAGGAGTAGTCGCGGAAGTGAGGGGGGGGATATGCTCTATCACTTTCTGAGCATTGGATTTTAGTATTTGGATGGGCGTTTACAAGAGGGAAAATCATACTCACTCGGATCGGAAGAGTTCCAATTAGCGGATCCAGCTTCCCATTCGCGAGAAAGAGATAGGTCCGGCCTGAATTTTTGCAGGAAGTAGGGTTTGATCCCTACGATGGATCGTCTCGGCCAAAGCGGAAGTTTGGACTCTGCACGAAGGATAGTGAGTTGATCTCTGCCAAATCTAGATGCTTGAGTAATGCGTTGGTCCCTTTTCACCTTTTCCTACTTGTCTATTTTTCTGAGTATTGTTTTTTATGTATATGTCTCTACCTGGCGTAATAACTAAGGGATTCGATCCTTAGGTAATTATTTACACAGTCTAAAATATCGGTTGAGGCGTGAAATACTATGTTCTGAACCTGACAGAGAGTATTAAAATCTCTGTACGAAAACAAAAACATTAACCTGACATTTTATTGCTGAGTGGAATCATTGCTAGCAGCGTGATGTCTTCGGAGTGGATCTCTACGGAACTTGTTTTATTTATTAGATCGGGGTATTAACCTCTGCTTGAAACCATGAACATTGACTTAGGGTTTTTACTGAACGGATCTGTCTCGGCGACCTGATCTATGGATCTGACAAAGTGCATGACTGGAGAAAACATGTCCGCTGCTTAAAGTTTTGCATGGAATGATGCGATGGGTAATCTGTATTTTAGTCTACCTGCGGAGGGAGGCGACAGTGTGTCTCTTCTTTAAGCAATCCTTATATCTGCACTGTGACTTTTGAGGTCTCAATTTTTGACTTAGGTGACCTTTGCGATCTGAGCAATTTCCCTTAGATATTGTGCTTAAGTGCTTTATGCCTTTCTATACTTTATCTGGGTGACCTCGTATGCTTTTGCTGTATAGCTTAGAGATCGGGTATGATCTTCCCCTATGCAGTCTTTTATGTTTAGATCTGAGTAGTTTGGGCAAAAACATTGGTATATGTTTTGTTTAGGAACAGAGTTAATATTTGGCTGCAGCATTGATGATCATAGTATGAGTTAATCTCTACAAAAAGGTGGGTTACGGCGTTGATCGGAGTGTGGTTCTCTGCAAAAGAAATCTCTGATTTCAGTTCTGTTAAGTTACTGCCGATTCAAGTGTATTTCCTTGTTAGATATTTTGAGATATAGATATTTAATTAAGTTTATCTCCTCGGAATGACTCTCTCGGAATTATGCGAAGATGTTGCTTGAGGTATCGGGTTGTTCCCAGTTGATGAGATGGGGTTGCCAAATAAAAATAACCGTTGTATTTTATCTTCCATATACTTATTATGTGGTATTTAACATGTGCTGATAGAATGTATGCAATATTAGTACTGTCTACAGTTTATAATATTTGCAAGTGTTGGATAGAAAGTGTTGGATAGAAAGTAGGCGATTCATAGTTTTGATCACTGGCTAGATTGACATATTCCTTACCTTTGCGAAGAGATAAAATACCACCGAGTTTCACCTATGTCTAGATCTATATATTCGATCAGTTGTCTACTTATAAGAAGGCGTTTCACTATTTTTTTTCTCACTTGTTAATTTAGTATTTATTACTTCGGTGAGTGAAGCAATTCGATCTTTGCAGTGCTAGAGTAATCAGGGTCTTAGTTTGGGCATCTGCCGATGATAAGTATTCCGATCTCTACAATGCCAGAGAGAATCTTCTTAACTTTGTTTTCGAAATTCTGCATGTTCACTGTATTTAAAATGGTAATGTACTGAAATCGTAATTCATATGATTTGTTACTTGCCTATCCAAGGACGTAATTTCATTGAAATCTCAGTTAGATCAATTTTATTTATGTATAGTGGAATGAGTAAGCAATTAGTGCACTGTTTGTTTAGTATTTATAGTTTGAATAATAGGCTTGGAAAAGGCCCACAAGAAGACAATTTTATGTATTGGATATGCTCTTGATGAGAGTGGCAATTAATTATGGCGACAACTGTGTCACAAGATGTAATCTCTTTCGAGAAGAAATAATTTGATTATTGTTGAGATTGATCTCCCTCTAGAGGAGAAGCTGGAAGAATAGCAACATTGAGTTACATAATGTATCCCTTGACTTTGAATATTACAAGAATTGACCTGCCTTTGTGGACGTAGCCCAGCCGGGGTGAACCACCTATATCCTTGTCTCGATCATGTGTGTTTAAATTTGGCTTATGGTTTTGTCGATTGGAATGTTGTGTCAATTACTTGTATGTCCTCTTCTAGATGTATGTGATAAAATTATAAATGTTGCATCTAAATGTACTAGACAAATTATAATGTTGTATTTAGATGTATGTGATAAAATCTTGTCCAGTTTAATGCATGTAGTGAAAGAATAAGAAATCAATAGAAAATGTTACTTAGTGGGATGCTACAAAGCACTCCATGGGATTTACTTATCTTTATTATGTGCTATGAAAAGAAAGTTTTAAATTCACTAAATCCTCACATCGAAATTTGGGAGATGCTACATATGGTATCAGAGCATTAGGTTACAACACTAGGACCTAATGAGCTCAACATGCGATAATTGAGTATGAAGGTTTTAAGTTTACTAATCAATGGTTTTCGTTTCATTTTGGATGCATGGATTGTACCGGAGGAGGGGAAAATGAATCTCCGAGCTCGACTTCAAGTTCCTCCCGCGAAAGTGCAGGTTGCAACCACTTGGGATTATTGGGCTCAATAGGGGAAAAAAAAAAATTGTCGAGCTAGGAAAGGAACTCCATTCTATAAGACGCAAACATAAAACTTCATTTCCAAGGATCGGCAAGAGGTAAGCAACATGACGTTTGGAAATCGCAAGTAAGTATGTTCCATTTCGCTGGAACATTATAATGACTTAGTAGTGTCTATTTGTGAACATACATCGCACACGTTTCTTTATGTAATTGAATGATCTTCTATTGATAAAATACTAAACGATGAATATCTCGTCATACTCTACAATGTATTTCATACTCTATAAGGTCAAAATTTACTTTAAAAAGTTAGACTATGGGAGTTAAGTCCTTATGAAATGGGTACTTGTAAGTAGAGTCAAAGCACGTATTGGAAGTTATCCTAACTATTTCAAAGTGAAGTTATAGGCTAAGGAAGTCTCCTAATTTGGTTGACCTTAGATGACTAAGTAAACTTGATTGACCAATAGCCTAGATTTCCAAATATGAAATTTAGATGGGAAATGTAAGCAACCTAGATCTGTTAAAAGATCCATTAAGTTCAGATCAAAAGTGAGTCTATATGTTAAAAGGTCCATCAAAGATTTGATAGTTTGGGTCAGTCTTGGGTTTTGAACTACGTAAGAAACGATCAAGTTCCGTATACATATGAGTTATCTTAAAGTTTAAAAATTTATAATGCTGTTGACCTTAGTAGTAAAATCTGTAAAGGTGCATACTGCAGGAGGAGCCATTGTGAATTTAATATTTCTAGTTATGAGGGAAACAAAATTATGTGATGTTAAGATGATGTTTTTCTTTTAATAACAAATCTTATACTGAGGTATCAACTATAAGTGAGTTACATATGCTAGATTAATATTCCATAAGAAGTATAGTTTGGCTAGACTAAGATGTCTGGTTTCTTTTAAACAAAGAAATTAACTTTAATTGGTGTGAAGTTTTCTATGACTAGGAAATTGTGAGATTACAAAGGAGAAAAACTGTTAATAGTCTCCTTGCTAATCAATTTCATTCTAGTATGTAATTGTGTAGGATAAGTAATTATAATACGATTTTTGTGACATTGAAGCATGCTCGTACCCTTGCATATAAGTCCAACAAAAGGAAAATGGTTATAATTACTTTAAAATATATATATATATATATATATATACATGTGAATATTAATCAGTTAATACATATGATGAAAATGCATGAGTACCTTTTATATATACCTCTTATTTCAGTAATTTCTACTAAGATAGACGTGGGAAAACAATGAGTAATAATTATACTTTGATTTGTTCAATGTTAATGACAACTTGCTATCCATGTACAACTATATGTTTTCTCAAAGTGATTATATTTTGTTAAGGGATAGATTATTGGAAACCTAGAACCAACATGAAATAAATACAGGTTAGTAGGATGCTGTAATCTTCTGACGTTCTTATGTTGCCACAAGGAATGACTGTTTTTATTTATTATGTGTTAAGGAAAACATTGATGACATGGAATTTGCAGGGTAGATCGGAAGTGATCTTTGAGACAGTAATTGAGGTATAAGCTTTTATGAAACAAGTAAAAATGATGTTTCAACATATGTTATTTGTATGATTGTTCTTATGATTTAATTACCTTTATACGACTAACACTTTGAATGTTGTGATCGAGCAAATGTTATTTTCCCACACATCACTGCCTGACACCCATCAATGGGTAAATGTGGGATATATATATATATATATATCGATTCATGTATAATACTAATGCGTGATGATACAAGAAAACTGGAACCTCGGTAGATGAAGGTGAGCTATGCGATCGCCTTTACAGAGGTGCATGGTTATCTGTATAAGGTATGTAAGTTGTTTTAGACAATTGGTTATCTCTATATGATGATGATTCTTCTGTTTAAGGAAGGGATCTTCTTACAATATTTGATTTTGTATATAAAGTGATACTAACAAGTGAAATTTGGCAGATGGTGAAATTTCTGTGAAGCTTGTGAAAATGCAAGAGCATAAATATTATGCATGGTAAAATAAGGGTGGTGAGGATTTAAGATCCACATCGCAACTGCTACAGATTATTTTAACTTTTGATATATTTTTAATCAGGAAACTCGACCTGAATTGGTAAGAGTAATCGTATGGGTATAGAATGTAATATGACAAAATAAGTTGATTAAATTGAAAGAGATTTTCTTGACTCAAGCAAGGCGTCTTGGAAAATAAATAAATAAATAAATAAATAAATTCCGGGACTCAAGCGAGAAGGCTTGAGGGGAATTGTATAAAGAGTGTTGTAATGGAATTGAAATACTTCCTAAATCAGGGATTGAACAGCCACTAGGATTCTCGGAGAATCGGCTGGCTGTAAGACCTAGGAAAACTATAACAAAATGCATATGCGGGAGGCAGGACGCTGCTTAGTATGCATGGGATAAAGTATTGCTGCGTGAGCACTGTGGTGTTAGGCAAGAAACCTCCGAAATTATTGCTGCGTGAGCACTGTGGTGTTAGGCAAGAAACCTCCGAAATTATTGCTGCGTGAGCAATGTGGTGTTATGCAAGAAAACTCCGAAAAGGATTGTTGTGTGAACACTGAGGTGTTAGGAAAGAAGTTCCTAGATCAAGTGAATGACGTGTTCTGACAAAGTTAACAGTCTACATTCTTGGAAGCATCGGAATTATGCGTGCTTGTGATAGTAAAAACAAAAACAAAGACTAAAATATATTTTATGAATTGCAAAATGTCGTGTTGTAAAATGACTCATTATTTATGTTCTGAGTTTGGTTATGGAATCGATGAAAGTTGTTACGAGCCCTTGAAATTCTGGTTTTGTAGCCGAAAGTACAGGTTCGATCAAAAGTGACTTGCGAAAAATCCATGAAAGACTGAAGAAGGTCAAAATAGAAATAACGAAACAAAACAGATGAATGACGTGCAAAGGAACTCAAGAATGGAAGACATGTGTTGAAAGTTATGAACACCGAGGACGGTGTTATATTTAAGGGGGAAAGGATGTAACATCCCTCTTCTACCCCTACCCTTATCTAATTAGAAAGATTGGTACACAATTTCTGGTGAGGAACTCAAGGCCAAGGCCCCACCAGATATCCTTGCAAGCATTGTTAATTATTTCCTAAATTGTAATGATGATTCGTAGACTAAAAGACCGAATGTTTGTCGCAACTAAGTGATGGCCAAGTGAAGCCACTAGGGGAAAGGCGAAGGGCGTGACATCCTTCAAAATTTTGATAATAGATTATAGGTCTCATCTTAGCGCCATGGGCACTTGAAGATGAGTAAGTGGTTTACGGGTCAACCTTGAATATTTATAGGTATTTTCGTCATGGATTGAGAGAGTAGTTACTCAACGCAACCTCTTAATAAGTTATATAATTATGTTAGGAGGGTTTTGCCTTTCTTTCATATAATGGATCATTTAGGCATTTAAACATAGTATATTGATAAAGATATATATATATATACATTTAATTTGTGGATCAATAAAGAAATATATATATATATATATTTGATTAAATTAGAGATTCACATGCTTTTAAACATGGTATTGATAAGGATACATATATTAAGGAAGGTGTTTAGCTTCTTATATATATTGGATGAATTAGCAATTCATATGCATTTAATTATGATACATCTAGAAGGGAGTGTTGGGAATTGGCTTTCCAATGTGAAGATGAAAATAAAGTTGAATATGTCATTTACTTCTTGAACATAAATATATATTAATTATTTAAAACATAAGCCAAATTAGCGCACTACCCCCATCAACTTAGTGGAGTTCGGTAGAAAGATTGGGGAGAATCCTTAGGCGAAATCAACACAGGGTTGTCTCCTCGAAAGAGTGACAGACTTTGTGAAGCGCCATTTGTCACCGGGATCCTAAGCGGAGTTCCCAAGGTGAGCAAGTAAAGCCTTGGGTTATAAAGAGGAGTAGTCACGGAAGTGAGGGGGGGGATATGCTCTATCACTTTCTGAGCATTGGATTTTAGTATTTGGATGGGCGTTTACATGAGGGAAAATCATACTCGCTCGGATCGGAAGAGTTCCAATTAGCGTATCCAGCTTCCCATCCGCGAGAAAGAGATAGGTCCAGCCCGAATTTTTGCAGGAAGTAGGGTTTGATCCCTACGATGGATCATCTCGGCCAAAGCGGAGGTTTGGACTCTGCACGAAGGATAGTGAGTTGATCTCTGCCAAATCTAGATGCTTGAGTAATGCGTTGGTCCCTTTTCACCTTTTCCTACTTGTCTATTTTTCTGAGTATTGTTTTTTATGTATATGTCTCTACCTGGCGTAATAACTAAGGGATTCGATCCTTAGGTAATTATTTACACAGTCTAAAATATCGGTTGAGGCGTGAAATACTATGTTCTGAACCTGATAGAGAGTATTAAAATATCTGTACGAAAACAAAAACATTAACCTGACATTTTATTGCTGAGTGGAATCATTGCTAGCAGCGTGATGTCTTCGGAGTGGATCTCTACGGAACTTGTTTTGTTTATTAGATCGGGGTATTAACCTCTGCTTGAAACCGTGAACATTGACATAGGGTTTTTACTGAACGGATCTGTCTCGGCGACCTGATCTATGGATCTGACAGAGTGCGTGACTGGAGAAAACATGTCCGCTGCTTAAAGTTTTGCATGGAATGATGCGATGGGAATTCTGTATTTTAGTCTACCTGCGGAGGGAGGTGATGGTGTGTCTCTTCTTTAAGCAATCCTTATATCTGCACTGTGACTTTTGAGGTCTCAAGTTTTGACTTAGGTGACCTCTGCGATCTGAGCAATTTCCCTTAGATATTGTGCTTAAGTGCTTTATGCCTTTCTATACTTTATCTGGGTGACCTCGTATGCTTTTGCTGTATAGCTTAGAGATCGGGTATGATCTTCCCCTATGCAGTCCTTTATGTTTAGATCTGAGTAGTTTGGGAAAAAACATTGGTAGATGTTTTGTTTAGGAACATAGTTAATATTTGGCTGCAGCATTGATGATCATAGTATGAGTTAATCTCTACAATAAGGTGGGTTACGGCGTTGATCGGAGTGTGGTTCTCTGCAAAAGAAATCTCTGATTTCAGTTCTATTAATTTACTGCCGATTCGATTGTATTTCCTTGTTAGATATTTTGAGATATAGATATTTAATTAAGTTTATCTCCTCGGAATGACTCTCTCGGAATTATGCGAAGATGTTGCTTGAGGTATCGGGTTGTTCCCAGTTGATGAGATGGGGTTGCCAAATAAAAAGAACTGTTGTATTTTATCTTCCATATACTTATTATGTGGTATTTAACATGTGCTGATAGAATGTATGCAATATTAGTACTATCTACAGTTTATAATATTTGCAAGTGTTGGATAGAAAGTAGGCGATTCATAGTTTTGATCACTGGCTAGATTGACATATTCCTTACCTCTGCGAAGAGATAAAATACCACCGAGTTTCACCTATGTCTAGATCTATATATTCGATCAGTTGTCTACTTATAAGAAGGCGTTTCACTATTTTTTTTCTCACTTGTTAATTTAGTATTTATTACTTCGGTGAGTGAAGCAATTCGATCTCTGCAGTGCTAGAGTAATCAGGGTCTTAGTTTGGGCATCTGCCGATGATAAGTATTCCGAACTCTACAATGCCAGAGAGAATCGTCTTAACTTTGTTTTCAAAATTATGCATGTTCACTGTATTTAAAATGGTAATGTACTGAAATCGTAATTCATATGATTTGTTACTTGCCTATCCAAGGACGTAATTTCATTGAAATCTCAGTTAGATCAATTTTATTTATGTATAGTGGAATGAGTAAGCAATTAGTGCACTGTTTGTTTAGTATTTATAGTTTGAATAATAGGCTTGGAAAAGGCCCACAAGAAGACAATTTTATGTACTGGATATGCTCTTGATGAGAGTGGCAATTAATTATGGCGACAACTGTGTCACAAGATGTAATCTCTTTCGAGAAGAAATAATTTGATTATTGTTGAGATTGATCTCCCTCTAGAGGAGAAGCTGGAAGAATAGCAACATTGAGTTACATAATGTATCCCTTGACTTTGAATATTACAAGAATTGACCTGCCTTTGTGGACGTAGCCCAGCCGGGGTGAACCACCTATATCCTTGTCTCGATCATGTGTGTTTAAATTTGGCTTATGGTTTTGTCGATTGGAATGTTGTGTCAATTACTTGTATGTCCTCTTCTAGATGTATGTGATAAAATTATAAATGTTGCATCTAAATGTACTAGACAAATTATAATTTTGTATTTAGATGTATGTGATAAAATCTTGTCCAGTTTAATGCATGTAGTGAAAGAATAAGAAATCAATAGAAAATGTTACTTAGTGGGATGCTACAAAGCACTCCATGGGATTTACTTATCTTTATTATGTGCTATGAAAAGAAAGTTTTAAATTCACTAAATCCTCACATCGAAATTTGGGAGATGTTACATATGGTATTAGAGCATTAGGTTACAACACTAGGACCTAATGAGCTCAACATGCGATAATTGAGTATGAAGGTTTTAAGTTTACTAATCAATGGTTTTCGTTTCATTTTGGATGCATGGATTGTACCGGAGGAGGGGAAAATGAATCTCCGAGCTCGACTTCAAGTTCCTTCCGCCAAAGCGCAGGTTGCAACCACTTGGGATTATTGGGATCAATAGGGGAAAAAAAAAATTGTCGAGCTAGGAAAGGATCTCCATTCTATAAGACGCAAACATAAAACTTCATTTCCAAGGATCGGCAAGAGGTAAGCAACATGACGTTTGGAAATCGCAAGTAAGTATGTTCCATTTCGCTGGAACATTATAATGACTTAGTAGTGTCTATTTGTGAACATACATCGCACACGTTTCTTTATGTAATTGAATGATATTCTATTGATAAAATACTAGACGATGAATATCTCGTCATACTCTACAATGTATTTCATACTCTATAAGGTCAAAATTTACTTTAAAAAGTTAGACTATGGGAGTTAAGTCCTTATGAAATGGGTACTTGTAAGTAGAGTCAAAGCACGTATTGGAAGTTATCCTAACTATTTCAAAGTGAAGTTATAGGCTAAGGAAGTCTCCTAATTTGGTTGACCTTAGATGACTAAGTAAACTTGATTGACCAATAGCCTAGATTTCCAAATATGAAATTTAGATGGGAAATGTAAGCAACCTAGATCTGTTAAAAGATCCATTAACTTCAGATCAAAAGTGAGTCTATATGTTAAAAGGTCCATCAAAGATTTGATAGTTTGGGTCAGTCTTGGGTTTTGAACTACGTAAGAAACGATCAAGTTCCGTATACATATGAGTTATCTTAAAGTTTAAAAATTTATAATGCTGTTGACCTTAGTAGTAAAATCTGTAAAGGTGCATACTGCAGGAGGAGCCATTGTGAATTTAATATTTCTAGTTATGAGGGAAACAAAATTATGTGATGTTAAGATGTTGTTTTTCTTTTAATAACAAATCTTATACTGAGGTATCAACTATAAGTGAGTTACATATGCTAGATTAATATTCCATAAGAAGTATAGTTTGGCTAGACTAAGATGTCTGGTTTCTTTTAAACAAAGAAATTAACTTTAATTGGTGTGAATTTTTCTATGACTAGGAAATTGTGAGATTACAAACGAGAAAAATTGTTAATAGTCTCCTTGCTAATCAATTTCATTCTAGTATGTAATTGTGCAGGATAAGTAATTATAATACGATTTTTGTGACATTGAAGCATGCTCGTACCCTTGCATATAAGTGCAACAAAAGGAAAATGGTTATAATTACTTTAAAATATATATATATATATACATGTGAATATTAATCAGTTAATACATATGATGAAAATGCATGAGTACCTTTTATATATACCTCTTATTTCAGTAATTTCTACTAAGATAGACGTGGGAAAACAATGAGTAATAATTATACTTTTATTTGTTCAATGTTAATGACAACTTGCTATCCATGTACAACTATATGTTTTCTCAAAGTGATTATATTTTGTTAAGGGATAGATTATTGGAAACCTAGAACCAACATGAAATAAATACAGGTTAGTAGGATGCTGTAATCTTCTGACATCCTTATGTTGCCACAAGGAATGACTGTTTTTATTTATTATGTGTTAAGGAAAACATTGATGACATGGAATTTGCAGGGTAGATCGGAAGTGATCTTTGAGACAGTAATCGAGGTATAAGCTTTTATGAAACAAGTAAAAATGATGTTTCAACATATGTTATTTGTATGATTGTTCTTATGATTTAATTACCTTTATACGACTAACAATTTGAATGTTGTGATCGAGCAAATGTTATTTTCCCACACATCACTACCTGACACCCATCAATGGGTAAATGTGGGATATATATATATATATATATATATATATCGATTCATGTATAATACTAATGCGTGATGATACAAGAAAACTGGAACCTCGGTAGATGAAGGTGAGCTATGCGATCGCCTTTACAAAGGTGCATGGTTATCTGTATAAGGTATGTAAGTTGTTTTAGACAATTGGTTATCTCTATATGATGATGATTCTTCTGTTTAAGGAAGGGATCTTCTTACAATATTTGATTTTGTATATAAAGTGATACTAACAAGTGAAATTTGGCAGATGGTGAAATTTCTGTGAAGCTTGTGAAAATGCAAGAGCATAAATATTATGCATGGTAAAATAAGGGTGGTGAGGATTTAAGATCCACATCGCAACTGCTACAGATTCTTTTAACTTTTGATATATTTTTAATCAGGAAACTCGACCCGAATTGGTAAGAGTAATCGTATGGGTATAGAATGTAATATGACGAAATAAATTGATTAAATTGAAAGAGATTTTCTTGACTCAAGCAAGGCGTCTTGGAAAAAAATATATATATATAAATATATAAATTCCGGGACTCAAGCGAGAAGGCTTGAGGGGAATTGTATAAAGAGTGTTGTAATGGCATTGAAATACTCCCTAAATCAAGGATTGAACAGCCACTAGGATTCTCGGAGAATCGGCTGGCTGTAAGACCTAGGCAAACTATAACAAATTGCATATGCGGGAGGCAGGACGCTGCTTAGTATGCATGGGAGAAAGTATTGCTGCGTGAGCACTGTGGTGTTAGGCAAGAAACCTCCGAAATTATTGCTGCGTGAGCACTGTGGTGTTAGGCAAGAAACCTCCGAAATTATTGCTGCGTGAGCAATGTGGTGTTATGCAAGAAAAATCCGAAAAGGATTGTTGTGTGAACACTGAGGTGTTAGGAAAGAAGTTCCTAGATCAAGTGAATGACGTGTTCTGACAAAGTTAACAGTCTACATTCTTGGAAGCATCGGAATTATGCGTGCTTGTGATAGTAAAAACAAAAACAAAGACTAAAATATATTTTATGAATTGCAAAATGTCGTGTTGTAAAATGACTCATTATTTATGTTCTGAGTTTGGTTATGGAATCGATGAAAGTTGTTACGAGCCCTTGAAATTCTGGTTTTGTAGCCGAAAGTACAGGTTCGATCAAAAGTGACTTGCGAAAAATCCATGAAAGACTGAAGAAGGTCAAAATAGAAATAACGAAATAAAACAGATGAATGACGTGCAAAGGAACTCGAGAATGGAAGACATGTGTTGAAAGTTATGAACACCGAGGACGGTGTTATATTTAAGGGGGAAAGGATGTAACATCCCTCTTCTAACCCTACCCTTATCTAATTAGAAAGATTGGTACACAATTTCTGGTGAGGAACTCAAGGCCAAGGCCCCACCAGATATCCTTGCAAGCATTGTTAATTATTTCCTAAATTGTAATGATGATTCGTAGACTAAAAGACCGAACGTTTGTCGCAACTAAGTGATGGGCAAGTGAAGCCACTAGGGGAAAGGCGAAGGGCGTGACATCCTTCAAAAGTTTGATAATAGATTATAGGTGTCATCTTAGCGCCATGGGCACTTGAAGATGAGTAAGTGGTTTACGGGTCAACCTTGAATATTTATAGGTATTTTCGTCATGGATTGAGAGAGTAGTTACTCAACGCAACCTCTTAATAAGTTATATAATTATGTTAGGAGGGTTTTGCCTTTCTTTCATATAATGGATCATTTAGGCATTTAAATATAGTATATCGATAAAGATATATATATATATACATTTAATTTGTGGATCAATAAAGAAATATATATATATATATATTTGATTAAATTAGAGATTCACATGCTTTTAAACATGGTATTGATAAGGATACATATATTAAGGAAGGTGTTTAGCTTCTTATATATATTGGATGAATTAGCAATTCATATGCATTTAATTATGATACATCTAGAAGGGAGTGTTGGGAATTGGCTTTCCAATGTGAAGATGAAAATAAAGTTGAATATGTCATTTACTTCTTGAACATAAATATATATTAATTATTTAAAACATACGCCAAATTAGCGCACTACCCCCATCAACTTAGTGGAGTTCAGTAGAAAGATTGGGGAGAATCCTTAGGCGAAATCAACGCAGGGTTGTCTCCTCGAAAGAGTGACAGACTTTGTGAAGCGCCATTTGTCACCGGGATCCTAAGAGGAGTTCCCAAGGTGAGCAAGTAAAGCCTTGGGTTATAAAGAGGAGTAGTCGCGGAAGTGAGGGGGGGATATGCTCTATCACTTTCTGAGCATTGGATTTTAGTATTTGGATGGGCGTTTACAAGAGGGAAAATCATACTCGCTCGGATCGGAAGAGTTCCAATTAGCGGATCCAGCTTCCCATTCGCGAGAAAGAGATAGGTCCAGCCCAAATTTTTGCAGGAAGTAGGGTTTGATCCCTACGATGGATCATCTCGGCCAAAGCAGAGGTTTGGACTCTGCACGAAGGATAGTGAGTTGATCTTTGCCAAATCTAGATGCTTGAGTAATGCGTTGGTCCCTTTTCACCTTTTCCTACTTGTCTATTTTTCTGAGTATTGTTTTTTATGTATATGTCTCTACCTGGCGTAATAACTAAGGGATTCGATCCTTAGGTAATTATTTACACAGTCTAAAATATCGGTTGAGGCGTCAAATACTATGTTCTGAACCTGATAGAGAGTATTAAAATCTCTGTACGAAAACAAAAACATTAACCTGACATTTTATTGCTGAGTGGAATCATTGCTAGCAGCGTGGTGTCTTCGGAGTGGATCTCTACGGAACTTGTTTTATTTATTAGATCGGGGTATTAACCTCTGCTTGAAACCGTGAACATTGACATAGGGTTTTTACTGAACTGATCTGTCTCGGTGACCTGATCTATGGATCTGACAGAGTGCGTGACTGGAGAAAACATGTCCGCTGCTTAAAGTTTTGCATGGAATGATGCGATGGGAATTCTATATTTTAGTCTACCTGCGGAGGGAGGCGACGGTGTGTCTCTTCTTTAAGCAATCCTTATATCTGCACTGTGACTTTTGAGGTCTCAAGTTTTGACTTAGGTGACCTCTGCGATTTGAGCAATTTCCCTTAGATATTGTGCTTAAGTGCTTTATGCCTTTCTATACTTTATCTGGGTGACCTCGTATGCTTTTGCTGTATAGCTTAGAGATCGGGTATGATCTTCCCCTATGCAGTCCTTTATGTTTAGATCTGAGTAGTTTGGGCAAAAACATTGGTAGATGTTTTGTTTAGGAACATAGTTAATATTTGGCTGCAGCATTGATGATCATAGTATGAGTGAAGCAATTCGATCTCTACAGTGCTAGAGTAATCAGGGTCTTAGTTTGGGCATCTGCCGATGATAAGTATTCCGATCTCTACAATGCCAGAGAGAATCGTCTTAACTTTGTTTTCAAAATTATGCATGTTCACTGTATTTAAAATGGTAATGTACTGAAATCGTAATTCATATGATTTTTTACTTGCCTATCCAAGGACGTAATTTCATTGAAATCTCAGTTAGATCAATTTTATTTATGTATAGTGGAATGAGTAAGCAATTAGTGCACTGTTTGTTTAGTATTTATAGTTTGAATAATAGGCTTGGAAAAGGCCCACAAGAAGACAATTTTATGTACTGGATATGCTCTTGATGAGAGTGGCAATTAATTATGGCGACAACTGTGTCACAAGATGTAATCTCTTTCGAGAAGAAATAATTTGATTATTGTTGAGATTGATCTCCCTCTAGAGGAGAAGCTGGAAGAATAGCAACATTGAGTTACATAATGTATCCCTTGACTTTGAATATTACAAGATTTGACCTGCCTTTGTGGACGTAGCCCAGCCGGGGTGAACCACCTATATCCTTGTCTCGATCATGTGTGTTTAAATTTGGCTTATGGTTTTGTCGATTGGAATGTTGTGTCAATTACTTGTATGTCCTCTTCTAGATGTATGTGATAAAATTATAAATGTTTCATCTAAATGTATCGGACAAATTATAATGTTGTATTTAGATGTATGTGATAAAATCTTGTCCAGTTTAATGCATGTAGTGAAAGAATAAGAAATCAATAGAAAATGTTACTTAGTGGGATTCTACAAAGCACTCCATGGGATTTACTTATCTTTATTATGTGCTATGAAAAGAAAGTTTTAAATTCACTAAATCCTCACATCGAAATTTGGGAGATGTTACATATGGTATCAGAGCATTAGGTTACAACACTAGGACCTAATGAGCTCAACATGCGATAATTGAGTATGAAGGTTTTAAGTTTACTAATCAATGTTTTTCGTTTCATTTTGGATGCATGGATTGTACCAGAGGAGGGGAAAATGAATCTCCGAGCTCGACTTCAAGTTCCTCCCGCCAAAGCGCAGGTTGCAACCACTTGGGATTATTGGGCTCAATAGGGGAAAAAAAAAATTGTCAAGCTAGGAAAGGAACTCCATTCTATAAGACGCAAACATAAAACTTCATTTCCAAGGATCGACAAGAGGTAAGCAACATGACGTTTGGAAATCGCAAGTAAGTATGTTCCATTTCGCTGGAACATTATAATGACTTAGTAGTGTCTATTTGTGAACATACATCGCACATGTTTCTTTATGTAATTGAATGATCTTCTATTGATAAAATACTAAACGATGAATATCTCGTCATACTCTACAATGAATTTCATACTCTATAAGGTCAAAATTTACTTTAAAAAGTTAGACTATGGGAGTTAAGTCCTTATGAAATGGGTACTTGTAAGTAGAGTCAAAGCACGTATTGGAAGTTATCCTAACTATTTCAAAGTGAAGTTATAGGCTAAGGAAGTCTCCTAATTTGGTTGACCTTAGATGACTAAGTAAACTTGATTGACCAATAGCCTAGATTTCCAAATATGAAATTTAGATGGGAAATGTAAGCAACCTAGATCTGTTAAAAGATCCATTAACTTCAGATCAAAAGTGAGTCTATATGTTAAAAGGTCCATCAAAGATTTGATAGTTTGGGTCAGTATTGGGTTTTGAACTACGTAAGAAACGATCAAGTTCCGTATACATATGAGTTATCTTAAAGTTTAAAAATTTATAATGTTGTTGACCTTAGTAGTAAAATCTGTAAAGGTGCATACTGCAGGAGGAGCCATTGTGAATTTAATATTTCTAGTTATGAGGGAAACAAAATTATGTGATGTTAAGATGTTGTTTTTCTTTTAATAACAAATCTTATACTGAGGTATCAACTATAAGTGAGTTACATATGCTAGATTAATATTCCATAAGAAGTATAGTTTGGCTAGACTAAGATGTCTGGTTTCTTTTAAACAAAGAAATTAACTTTAATTGGTGTGAAGTTTTCTATGACTAGGAAATTGTGAGATTACAAAGGAGAAAAATTGTTAATAGTCTCCTTGCTAATCAATTTCATTCTAGTATGTAATTGTGCAGGATAAGTAATTATAATACGATTTTTGTGACATTGAAGCATGCTCGTACCCTTTCATATAAGTGCAACAAAAGGAAAATGGTTATAATTACTTTAAAATATATATATATATATATATATATATATATATATATATATATATATATATATATATATATATATATACATGTGAATATTAATCAGTTAATACATATGATGAAAATGCATGAGTACCTTTTATATATACCTCTTATTTCAGTAATTTCTACTAAGATAGACGTGGGAAAACAATGAGTAATAATTATACTTTTATTTGTTCAATGTTAATGACAACTTGCTATCCATGTACAACTATATGTTTTCTCAAAGTGATTATATTTTGTTAAGGGATAGATTATTGGAAACCTAGAACCAACATGAAATAAATACAGGTTAGTAGGATGCTGTAATCTTCTGACGTCCTTATGTTGCCACAAGGAATGACTGTTTTTATTTATTATGTGTTAAGGAAAACATTGATGACATGGAATTTGCAGGGTAGATCGGAAGTGATCTTTGAGACAGTAATCGAGGTATAAGCTTTTATGAAACAAGTAAAAATGATGTTTCAACATATGTTATTTGTATGATTGTTCTTATGATTTAATTACCTTTATACGACTAACACTTTGAATGTTGTGATCGAGCAAATGTTATTTTCCCACACATCACTGCCTGACACCCATCAATGGGTAAATATGGGATATATATATATATATATATATCGATTCATGTATAATACTAATGCGTCATGATACAAGAAAACTGGAACCTCGGTAGATGAAGGTGATCTATGCGATCGCCTTTACAAAGGTACATGGTTATCTGTATAAGGTATGTAAGTTGTTTTAGACAATTGGTTATCTCTATATGATGATGATTCTTCTGTTTAAGGAAGGGATCTTCTTACAATATTTGATTTTGTATATAAAGTGATACTAACAAGTGAAATTTGGCAGATGGTGAAATTTCTGTGAAGCTTGTGAAAATGCAAGAGCATAAATATTATGCATGGTAAAATAAGGGTGGTGAGGATTTAAGATCCACATCGCAACTGCTACAGATTCTTTTAACTTTTGATATATTTTTAATCAGGAAACTCTACCCGAATTGGTAAGAGTAATCGTATGGGTATAGAATGTAATATGACGAAATAAATTGATTAAATTGAAAGAGATTTTCTTGACTCAAGCGAGAAAGTATGGACTCAAGCGAGAAGGCTTGAGGGGAATTGTATAAAGAGTGTTGTAATGGCATTGAAATACTCCCTAAATCAGGGATTGAACAGCCACTAGGATTCTCGGAGAATCGGCTGGCTGTAAGACCTAGGCAAACTATAACAAAATGCATATGCGGGAGGCAGGACGCTGCTTAGTATGCATGGGAGAAAGTATTGCTGCGTGAGCACTGTGGTGTTAGGCAAGAAACCTCCGAAATTATTGCTGCGTGAGCACTGTGGTGTTAGGCAAGAAACCTCCGAAATTATTGCTGCGTGAGCAATGTGGTGTTATGCAAGAAAACTCCGAAAAGGATTGTTGTGTGAACACTGAGGTGTTAGGAAAGAAGTTCCTAGATCAAGTGAATGACGTGTTCTGACAAAGTTAACAGTCTACATTCTTGGAAGCATCGGAATTATGCGTGCTTGTGATAGTAAAAACAAAGACTAAAATATATTTTATGAATTGCAAAATGTCGTGTTGTAAAATGACTCATTATTTATGTTCTGAGTTTGGTTATGGAATCGATGAAAGTTGCTACGAGCCCTTGAAATTCTGGTTTTGTAGCCGAAAGTACAGGTTCGATCGAAAGTGACTTGCGAAAAATCCATGAAAGACTGAAGAAGGTCAAAATAGAAATAATGAAACAAAACAGATGAATGACGTGCAAAGGAACTCGAGAATGGAAGACATGTGTTGAAAGTTATGAACACCGAGGACGGTGTTATATTTAAGGGGGAAAGGATGTAACATCCCTCTTCTACCCCTACCCTTATCTAATTAGCAAGATTGGTACACAATTTCTGGTGAGGAACTCAAGGCCAAGGCCCCACCAGATATCCTTGCAAGCATTGTTAATTATTTCCTAAATTGTAATGATGATTCGTAGACTAAAAGACCGAACGTTTGTCGCAACTAAGTGATGGGCAAGTGAAGCCACTAGGGGAAAGGCGAAGGGCGTGACATCCTTCAAAAGTTTGATAATACATATATTAAGGAAGGTGTTTAGCTTCTTATATATATTGGATGAATTAGCAATTCATATGCATTTAATTATGATACATCTAGAAGGGAGTGTTGGGAATTGGCTTTCCAATGTGAAGATGAAAATAAAGTTGAATATGTCATTTACTTCTTGAACATAAATATATATTAATTATTTAAAACATACGCCAAATTAGCGCACTACCCCCATCAACTTAGTGGAGTTCGGTAGAAAGATTGGGGAGAATCCTTAGGCGAAATCAACGCAGGGTTGTCTCCTCGAAAGAGTGACAGACTTTGTGAAGCGCCATTTGTCACCGGGATCCTAAGCGGAGTTCCCAAGGTGAGCAAGTAAAGCCTTGGGTTATAAAGAGGAGTAGTCGCGGAAGTGAGGGGGGGGATATGCTCTATCACTTTCTGAGCATTGGATTCTAGTATTTGGATGGGCGTTTACAAGAGGGAAAATCATACTCGCTCGGATCGGAAGAGTTCCAATTAGCGGATCCAGCTTCCCATTCGCGAGAAAGAGATAGGTCCGGCCCGAATTTTTGCAGGAAGTAGGGTTTGATCCCTACGATGGATCGTCTCGGCCAAAGCGGAGGTTTGGACTCTGCACGAAGGATAGTGAGTTGATCTCTGCCAAATCTAGATGCTTGAGTAATGCGTTGGTCCCTTTTCACCTTTTCCTACTTGTCTATTTTTCTGAGTATTGTTTTTTATGTATATGTCTCTACCTGGCGTAATAACTAAGGGATTCGATCCTTAGGTAATTATTTACACAGTCTAAAATATCGGTTGAGGCGTGAAATACTATGTTCTGAACCTGACAGAGAGTATTAAAATCTCTGTACGAAAACAAAAACATTAACCTGACATTTTATTGCTGAGTGGAATCATTGCTAGCATCGTGATGTCTTCGGAGTGGATCTCTACGGAACTTGTTTTATTTATTAGATCGGGGTATTAACCTCTGCTTGAAACCATGAACATTGACATAGCGTTTTTACTGAACGGATCTGTCTCGGCGACCTGATCTATGGATCTGACAGAGTGCGTGACTGGAGAAAACATGTCCGCTGCTTAAAGTTTTGCATGGAATGATGCGATGGGAATTCTGTATTTTAGTCTACCTGCGGAGGGAGGCGACGGTGTGTCTCTTCTTTAAGCAATCCTTATATCTGCACTGTGACTTTTGAGGTCTCAATTTTTGACTTAGGTGACCTCTGCGATCTGAGCAGTTTCCCTTAGATATTGTGCTTAAGTGCTTTATGCCTTTCTATACTTTATCTGGGTGACCTCGTATGCTTTTGCTGTATAGCTTAGAGATTGGGTATGATCTTCCCCTATGTAGTCCTTTATGTTTAGATCTGAGTAGTTTGGGCAAAAACATTGGTAGATGTTTTGTTTAGGAACAGAGTTAATATTTGGCTGCAGCATTGATGATCATAGTATGAGTTAATCTCTACAAAAAGGTGGGTTACGGCATTGATCGGAGTGTGGTTCTCTGCAAAAGAAATCTCTGATTTCAGTTCTGTTAATTTACTACCGATTCGAGTGTATTTCCTTGTTAGATATTTTGAGATATAGATATTTAATTAAGTTTATCTCCTCGGAATGACTCTCTCGAAATTATGCGAAGATGTTGCTTGAGGTATCGGGTTGTTCCCAGTTGATGAGATGGGGTTGCCAAATAAAAATAACTGTTGTATTTTATCTTCCATATACTTATTATGTGGTATTTAACATGTGCTGATAGAATGTATGCAATATTAGTACTATCTATAGTTTATAATATTTGCAAGTGTTGGATAGAAAGTGTTGGATAGAAAGTAGGCGATTCATAGTTTTGATGACTGGCTAGATTGACATATTCCTTACCTCTGCGAAGAGATAAAATACCACCGAGTTTCACCTATGTCTAGATCTATATATTCGATCAGTTGTCTACTTATAAGAAGGCGTTTCACTATTTTTTTCTCACTTGTTAATTTAGTATTTATTACTTCGGTGAGTGAAGCAATTCGATCTCTGCAGTGCTAGAGTAATCAGGGTCTTAGTTTGGGCATCTGCCGATGATAAGTATTCCGATCTCTACAATGCCAGAGAGAATCGTCTTAACTTTGTTTTCGAAATTATGCATGTTCACTGTATTTAAAATGGTAATGTACTGAAATCATAATTCATATGATTTGTTACTTGCCTATCTAAGGACGTAATTTCATTGAAATCTCAGTTAGATCAATTTTATTTATGTATAGTGGAATGAGTAAGCAATTAGTGCACTGTTTGTTTAGTATTTATAGTTTGAATAATAGGCTTGGAAAAGGCCCACAAGAAGACAATTTTATGTACTGGATATGCTCTTGATGAGAGTGGCAATTAATTATGGCGACAACTGTGTCACAAGATGTAATCTCTTTCGAGAAGAAATAATTTGATTATTGTTGAGATTGATCTCCCTCTAGAGGAGAAGCTGGAAGAATAGCAACATTGAGTTACATAATGTATCCCTTGACTTTGAATATTACAAGATTTGACCTGCCTTTGTGGACGTAGCCCAGCCGGGGTGAACCACCTATATCCTTGTCTCGATCATGTGTGTTTAAATTTGGCTTATGGTTTTGTCGATTGGAATGTTGTGTCAATTACTTGTATGTCCTCTTCTAGATGTATGTGATAAAATTATAAATGTTTCATCTAAATGTATCGGACAAATTATAATGTTGTATTTAGATGTATGTGATAAAATCTTGTCCAGTTTAATGCATGTAGTGAAAGAATAAGAAATCAATAGAAAATGTTACTTAGTGGGATGCTACAAAGCACTCCATGGGATTTACTTATCTTTATTATGTGCTATGAAAAGAAAGTTTTAAATTCACTAAATCCTCACATCGAAATTTGGGAGATGCTACAAGCTGAATGTGGAAGCACATAATAGGGAATTGGTGTGGTGGTGGAAATATCTGTGGAAGTTAAAGTTCCCGAGTAAAGCCAAAATTACTCTTCTGGGCTATTCTGGAAAATAAGGCTCCAACCTGGGACATTCTGCAAAAATGCTTCATCCAAGGATCGGGGTTCTGTCCACTTTGTCAGGATGCGGAAGAGAACATTACTCATCTATTTGTTCATTGCCGGTTTACTCAGGCAGTTTGGACTGAAATATGCAAATATCTGGATTTAAATGTGAGTTGGCGGGGAGCGAGTGTCAATGAAGCATTCCAATTGTGGTGGTCTTTACAAAAATCCTCTCCCATCCGGGCTTCCCCTTGTATTTTCGCATGGGGCATTTGGATTACCAGAAATAAGATCATATTTCAAGATTGCAGGGTTCTGAAGGAGACTGTGGTGGCTCAAGCTGTGGCAGTTATCCAACAATACAAGACACCTGTCAAAGAGATTAGAGCTCGACCTGTGCGGGCGGAAATAATAGATAAAACCATGCCATGGGAATTTTTTGATGGTGCTTCACTTGACCATCAATCAGAGTGTGGTGGGGGTGGAGTCCTTTTCAAAACGGAGTATCATTACTTTCATATCGTGGCTGGTTTGGGGAGGGAATCAAACAACTATGCTGAACTTATGTCTCTTAGGTTGCTGCTGTTATTTGCACTTGAACAAGGTTGTCTATCTCTTTAGATATTTGGCGACTCCAGGATAGTTATCGATTGGGCAAAGGAGATTACTCATTGTCATGTGATGGTACTCATACCTATTCTGGAGGAGGTAATACGGTTAAAACAGTCATTTAATCATATTACATTTACACATGTCTATAGGGAGAGGAATGGGATGGCCGATCAGCTTTCCAAAGAAGCTACGCAGCAACATTTAGCTCTTGGCACTTGGAGGATTACTATTCACTCTACCGGGGGCACCTACAGCTATTACCACAGACCATTTCATGAAGATATAGAGGCACGGAATTGAGCAATAGCTCAGTTTTTTATGACCATTGATGGACGTCTATTTTAATTTCTGTCACAGTTTTTTATTATATGTATAAGGAAATATGCGAGCTGTATAGCGGCTTTTATTGACAAATGATGGTCTCCTTTTCTTTATTTTTGATACAGTAGTCTAACTGTAATCGGATATATGCGGGCTGTATGTGCAGCCGGACTCATTGCTTTGACTTATGTATGGAACTATACACTTGATAGTAATATGGGACGGTAAATATGTGTCATTGTAGGGATCTCAGTGATCCTATTACATGTGCAGAATGTAATTTTGTTCATCTTTATGAAATAAAATTATGCCTTTTTCCAAGGAAAAAAAAAAACTTGAAATTGTACATTTAGTTTGAGAATTGCTAGTAAAGTTTGAAAATGAAGTATATATATTTAACTCAATATAATTATTAATAACTTGATATACTTGTGCATTGAACTTTAAAATTGCTAGTAACTTGAAATTTGATGTAGAAATTGACAAATTGAAAATTGAGTGTGAATTGAATTTTCCAACTAATTATACATAACTATCAATTTAACTTGAAAATTGTTAAAATTTTTGAAATATAAATTATATACCTACTATAGGAAAAAAAGTTAACTTATCCCTCATTAATGCATAGAAAAAATTGGTACATGAATTGGAAATACATTAACTAAGAAAATATTTTGAAGTATAAGTTGATTTGATTATAAACCTGAGAAATTTAAATAAATAGTCTCAACAAAAACACATTTCTCTCAAATTTACAACATTGCGCCCATTAAAATCCTTATAGAAATCCACCCTCAAAGATTTCTGAAAATAGTCTCAACAAAAACCATAAAAAATACATATAATTATCTTGGTGATGTCATGTTATGTAAATAAAAGTATGTGATAGATGGAACCTTTAAATGGAAATTTTTTAAAGTAAACATTATAATTTAGTTGTTTGAACATTCATTTGTTTTCAAATATTCATAACTATTAAAATATTGCCAACCACCATAACTATGAAAATATTGTCAACCACCATAACAAGGAAAATATTCATTCATTTGTTTTCAAATTGAATTTTCTAACTAATACATAACTATCATAATGTTCATTTCAAACAAAATGAGGGTAAGTTAAAATTAGACATTAATAGTTATTTCAATCAACAAATGTTGAGACTTGGAGCTCACATTGAGGCTATACATTTATATTTTTTTAACAAATAACAAAACAAGAATTGAAAATACATTTAATTTGAAATTGTTAGTAACTTAGAAAATTGCAATTAGTTAAATATGTACATTTTAATTTCAAAATAGTGTCCGAGTGTACATTTAATTTGAAAATTATTCTAATAACATTGAAAATTGTTAGTAACTTGGAAATTTGAAAATAGTTAATATGTACATACATTTTAACTTGAAAATAGAATCCAATTGTACATTTCATTTGAAAATTGTTGGACAATAAAATTGAAAATTGTTAGCAACTTTGAAATAATTTCAAAATTGCTATTTGTTAGCAACTTTGAAATAATTTAAAAATTGTTAATTGTTAGTAACTTTGAAATAATTTGAAAATTGTTAGCAACTTTGAAATACTTTGAAAATAGTTAAAAACATGTACATATTAACATGAAAATAGAATCTAAATGTACATGTTTCATTTGAAAATTGTTCCAATAACATTTTTTAGCCACTTGAAAATTGTGCATTTAATATAAAAATTGTTGCAAACTTTGAAATTTAAATAACAAATGGATGAAATAAATAGGAATTTATCATTATAAATAAATATGCAACAAATTAAATTATGAAATTTAGTTAAATTTATTGGAAAATTGTTACTAATTTTGTAAATTATGTAGCATGATATTCAAATTATAATAGCATGTAATTCAATAATTTACCTTGGTTCTCCTCCATTGGAATTTGTTGCACCAAATGTGCATCTTCTTCTTCTCTCAAGCTTGCTTTTTGTTGTCTCATTCGTTCTCTATTCCTCTCACGCTCTTCATTGTCATTTTGTTGTCTAGCATGTTTTCTTTGTCTTTTTCTTTGACTCCCATCAAAATACAATGAAAACAAACAAAAATGTCTTCAAATTGTTATAACAAACAACGATATGTTAGTATGAAATCTTGAAATATGTCTACAAAAAAATCTTACATGTCTATTGAGCTCTAATTCAACAATATCAAATTGACAAAGCTCTAATTCAACAACATCAAAATGGCAAAGCTCTAATTGAAAATAAACTAGCAATGAGTTAAATGAGTTAATTAGTGTTTTT
Source organism: Larix kaempferi (assembly GCA_027924585.1). Taxonomy (NCBI): domain Eukaryota; kingdom Viridiplantae; phylum Streptophyta; class Pinopsida; order Pinales; family Pinaceae; genus Larix; species Larix kaempferi. The sequence continues at coordinate 2,264,592 of BSBM01001125.1, read as the reverse complement.
GATGAATTGTTTGCTGAATATATAGAGGTTGGTTGATATTTTTACGAGGGAATGGTAGTTGGAAACATTAATTGTCCAACTCCTTTCCTGGTTTCATTTTTATATTTTTTTTACACAGACAAACCCTTGATCGAGCTTATTTTACATACCCTCGATTGAGAAAATACCTCAATTGAGAGCTTGAACATACCTCGATCGAGGTCTTGTTCAACCCTCTATCGAGGTCTTGTTCAACCCTCTATCGAGGTCTTTTAAATACCTCAGTCGAGGGCTTAAAAAACAGGATGAAATCCCTATTCATTGCAGAATGAAAGTTTTGTCTGCCTTCCAGAGGGTTAAACCATGTCATTAAATGCACATTAATGGGCGGACTTGATACCATTGGATTCGTCACTGAATTCTCTATCCAAATACATAAAATTTATGAATTTTTATCTTCGTATGTCTTTTGTTTTTAAATTTCTACTAAAACTTGCCCTAAAACACCCTGCCGACAACTTCGATTGAGCTCAAAGATAAATCCACAACATTCAAAATAAACATTTAAAAAATTTGAAAAAATACACAAGCACTAGATAAATACATCCTCTTCAAAAGGGTATTTTTAGTTTTGAAAATGATGTAAACAATCAAAATATTTTGTGCACACACACACATGTGTGCAAAATGCGACTGAAATATTCATTAGTCAGTTTCGAAAAATAACAATAAATATAATTTTTCGATAAAAATTAAAAGAAAAATATGTAAGCACTAGTGCATTATGTCTAGATCATGTTCACATATATCGTTTTTTAAAATTATTACTTTAACATTAAATTATCGTGCACACACACAAACTACTTGTTAATTGCTTTTCAAATTTTTAAGTATACATGTTTCATTAAATGAAAATTCAACACGATAAATGACATTGGTATATTTCAAAAAAATATGATTGGAAAGCCAACATAATTCTCTACATTTTTTTTTTCAACCGCATGTCAAAATTCATTTGAAAAATATGAGTTTCAAGGGCTTCAATTTAATATATGGGTAAAATTTCCATTTTTCACTGTCATATTTGGCCAAAAAGAGTTACCCATCTTCATGGAATCACCCCACAACCTTAAAAGATAGAGTACAAAACCATAAACAAATTAGGCATTAATGGAATAAAACAATAATATATTATACCTGTTGCAATCCATGCTTTGCTTGGGAAAGTATCTGCTTAGATCAAGGAATAGTGAGGCAAAACAGAGAAAAAGGTGTAGATAGGTGTAGGCAAAAAGGGGCTATTGGGCCCAACAGAAACTAGGAGTGATTTCACCTTCCACATTGCCAACAACTAGATGTTGCTGGATCTTCAGCCGTGCATGGACCTTCTTCCTCTACTTCCGATGAATTATTTGGTAACTCATCAACCTTATGGCTGCTGCAAATAGGATGATTTATATTTTCCTCTTGCTTCTCTTTCATATCAATACCTTTGGTCCTCTTTTCTTCTCTACAACTCAGTTCCTTTACTGATGGCTTGTTGGTCTTCAAGGAATCCACATGTGTCACTGTTTTGAATTTCTTGGGTAGCAAAAATCCCACTTCTTTGCAAACATTATTTACCATCAATGAAATCTTCACCTTGTTAAAGCTACAGTAGGGATCTTGAAATAATCTTTGATCTCATATGTGCAAAACTCTCTGAAAGATATGAGTTCTAAAATCTCATCTCTTAATGCATAATAAGTTGTGAGGTACTCAATGGGTCTCCTTGATCCAGGTGGATATCAGTGGCGACCCACATTTTTCCATCTGGCTCAAAACAACTTTCTGGCAATTTTGGTAATTTACTATTTTTAGCAGTTTTCGGGTCCTGAACTTCGGGAGCCGTTTTGAGGCCCTAAACGACGTTTTTTAGGGTATGATTGACTAATATATTTGGCCATCAAATCTATCCCACTAGTTGTAGTTATCAGATAGATCTTTCCAATGAGCTATCGTGCACCTCAAATGGATATCGTATGCCAAAGTTACGCCCCCAGGAAGTTGATACACCAAACTACCCAAAATGGGGTCCACAAAACTGTTAGCTTTTCATCTTCCGGGGTTAGGGTTTTGGATTTTGGGTATTGTAAAAAGGCCCTCAAAGCCTCATTGTAATCATCTTCTTGCAAATGAGCATAGCCGTCACATTTCTTCTTAGAGATAAGTCACCACCATTCCAACAAGCTTGTTTTCCGTTGCATTTTACAGTTTCAGCTTATTTTCTTATTGAATAGAAAACCAGTTTTACTTTATCTCTGTTATTTTGTGTTAAGCATATTTTAATAATCTGTATTCATTTCATTTTGCTCATAAAATCCGGATTAGTGGTATCAGAGCGGTTTGCTCCTTGTCGTCTTAATGCATGTCCCCAACGGGTCAGGTTACAAAGAATTGGGTCTCGAGCTTGTTTCTCTTGAGGACAAAAGCTCTCGCATGCCCAAGCGACCTCTCATGGAAGGAGAAAAGAAAGATGACGGGACAGGAGATCCTTTCAAAATGTTGCTTGAAGAAACCCTCATGCAACAGAGAAACGAGATGATGGATAGTTTCGCGCAAATCCTTCGGCGGCTACCAACAGGAGACACGTCTTCCTTGAGCGGAAGCGCTGCCCCCTTCAAGGTACAAATCAACTTCGATATTCCTATATTTGAAGGTCAGATAGACACAGATGTTGTAGACAAGTGGTTGAATCTACTAGAAGGGTATTTTTCTTCCATAACTTTTCAAATAGAGAAAAGATTACTTTTGCGCTCCTCAAAGCCGCTCCCCATGTCAAATATTGCTGGGAAACTTTCTGTGAGCAAAAGGAAACAAGGAACCCTCATTATTTACAGTCATAGCCACTTGGTAATCCTTTCGGGATGTTATTAAGGAACAATACTACCCTGTTGGAAGTTATGACGACTTGTATACCAAATGGACCACACTGCGACAAGAAAGAGACCAAGCAGTGCCAGAGTTCACAAATATCTTCCATACCTTGCGCACCAAGCTGGGTATCAAAGATTCAGAACGACATATGGTTCTCAAGTATCGCAGTGCTCTGCATAGATACATCCAGACTAAAATGGAATTTCTGGACATCTCCTCCTTGGGCGCGGCCTACCGATATGCCATCAAAATCGAGCAAAAGCTCAAACAAAAGACACTAAAATTTGGGCCTGGGATCCCATCATAGCAAAATACAGGAAAGGGCAGCCCCAACCCATAGAATAAAGGAAAAAGCAAAGATGGATAGTATCAGGACAACCAGTCCAAGCCGTAAGCAAAGAAGGACACCAAAAAGACAAAGAAAGATACCGGGAAGTGGTGTGACTTCCATAAGAGCCCTTGGCATAACATTGCTGACTGCCGCTCAAAGCAGTCGTTGGTAGTCAAAGTGAAAGCGTCCGAATCAGATGAGAGTTCTGACTCTAAGTCAGAACTAGAAAGGGGAAGACAGACCATTGATGCAGAACCTAGTGCCACTGTGGGTACCACCAACCTCCAGCCTGATGAACCAGATGAGCCAGAAGAAGGAGAGCGCTTCTTCCATTCACAGATGTGGGTAAAAGGCACCCCGCTGCATTTCATCGTTGATAGCGATAACTAGAAGAACCTCATCTCAACAGAGGTCGTCAAGTGACTGGCCCTGCCAATAATGTCGCACCCAAAACCCTACACCATTGGATGGCTCCGCCAAGGAAGCGATCTCCGCGTTATCCAACAGTGCCGACTGTCATACGACATCAATCCCTTCAAGGACGAGGTATTGTGTGATATTTATCCTCTTGAAGTTTGTCATGTTCTTTTGGGCCAACCTTATTTATGGAAACGTCATGCTGTATATGAGTCTAGGCCTTGTGGTGTTATTATTACTTTGAACAAGAAATTATACAGGATACCCGAGGAAGTCCCTCCTAGTGTTATTTCCTTGATTTCTGCCAAGCAATGTAGGAAGGTCATCTCTCAGACCAGGAAATTTGTCTTCTTCATGATTCGCTCTCGGAGTGAGAGAAAGATCGCAGCCACATCCAGGGCCTCCACGACCGATCTCTCCACACAACAGAAGCAAGTGGATAAGGTCGTGGAAGAATACTCAGATATCTTCTCCTCTCCTACCGAGGTAACTCTGCACTACTAGGTCAAGCATACCATCAATTTGACCCCAAGAAAACCGCTACCCAATGGGTCATTCTATCGCCGCTCTCTATTAGAAAACGAGGAGATCAAGAGGCAAATCCAAGAATTTCTCCTCAAGGGGCACATCCATCCCAACTCATTGCCTTGTGGGAGCCCAATCGTGCTGGTACAGAAGAAAGACAGGACCTGGCGACTTTGCATTGATTACTGGGCCCTAAATAAAATCACATTCTGGAGCTGGCACCCGATTTCCTGAATTGATGACCTCCTTGATCAACTCACGGGGGCCAAATACTTCAGTAAGATTGATCTGACGTATGGCTACCAACAGGTCCCAATAGAACAGACAGATGTATGGAAGACTGCCTTCAAGTCAAAAGAAGGTCTTTTTGAATGGATGGTCATGCCCTTTGGTTTGACAAATGCTCCAGCAACCTTTATGAGGATGATGGACGATATCCTATGACCTTTCACCAATACTTTTGCAGTGGTGTATCTAGATGACATCCTCATCTACAACAAGACTTGGGAGGAACACTTGCAACATATTCAGCAGGTTTTGCACACCCTGCGGTAGCGCAAACTATATGCGAACTTGGAAAAATGCTCCTTCGGCATGGACAGGGTCCATTACTTAGGCTACATCGTTGATTAGCATGGTGTGCATGTGGATCCAACCAAGATCCAGGTCATCCGTGACTGGCCAGCCCCAACCACACTCACTGAACTTCAGAGCTTCTTGGGCCTCGCCAGTTTCTATCACAGGTTCGTGATGGGATTCTCTCATATCACATGGGCCCTCAGCCAAGTAACCAGGGGTGGCGGTAAGGAAAAACTTTCGTGGGGCCTGTCCCAACAACAAGCCTTCGATGACTTGAAGAAGCGTTTGTGCTCATCCCCGATACTCTCATTACCGGAACTGCAACATTCATTTGAGATCGAAACAGATGCTTCAAACTATGATGTTGATAACAGTGATTTGTGCAGGGATGTGTCTACACAAACTTAACTATCTTACTAAAGATTGGTGAGATCTTACGTCAGAAATGAAGTAATTAACACAGTTTATTTCGTAATCTAAATCCATTCATCATTTAAGATAAACAACCTTCAGATTTACAGCCATTTAACATTTTAAATCATACAACATAAGCAATGTCTAAACATCATAATGGCAGAAACTTGAATTACTTCATATTGAAACAAGGAAGAAGTACAACTTTACCAATAAGCTTGATGTGAACCCTTCCTCCATTGTCATGAGCTTCCCTTCCTTTACCCTTGCTCTTGAAGACTTGAAGCTCTTCTTCCTCCTCTAGAATCTCCTCAGCATGCCTTTGCTTTTTTGATCACCCTTTACCATGCTTGCCATGCCATTCTTATATAGCATTGGGAAATGAGCCTTAGGACTTTCTAGTGGATGTGGGATTAGTCACTTTTCTCAATGTTGATTATTTTCAAGTGAAAACCCACTTCTGAATAGTTTTTAGGCCCTTTTGCACCATTTAGAATTATTTAATCACAATTAATGCATCTTATTGCATGTCTAAGAGAGGATTTGTCTCTGGACGAAATTGTGTTATGACTTCCTGCTGCAAGTGCATGGAAAAAATATGCCTCTTCCGTCACATGACGAGGGTGCTATTTTGATTGTTAACAGATGCTCCCTAATGTGTGAGGTCCGAAGCGAAGCTAAGGGCCGAAATACATTACTGAAATTTGTACTTTGTATACTGATACTCTTTGTACTGATACGCTTTATCTTTCAAAGCAAGGATGAGGGAAGGGAAACTCACGGACGCAGGATTTGAGGATCACACATGCATGGAAAACTTTAGCAATTTCTCAAATATATAATATCTTCTCGAGGCAGGCATACCCATGCTCAGCAGTAAACAAGCATGGCCACGAACAATACACAGTGGATTTATGTCAAAAGCAAATTTTCTGAAAATGTAAATGTGCACTTTGATGAGTGCGATGACAAAGTCTTTTTGGGCTTCTGACATGGCGGTCTAATCTTGCGCAGCTCGAGCAGTGCATTGATGAGTGATACAACTGTTTTTCCCAAGGTCTTCAATATAAACTGACGATGGTACGAGTTTACATCATGCAAATAAGTGATATGATGTCGAGCATAATAAAACACCATCTGATTACCGGTCATTGATGTATACCGTTAACAGATGCGAAGAGACCCACCGATAATGATGATGGACTCTAAGGTACCGAGTACAAACTAGCAAGTGTGAATAGATGTTATGAAGTCGAACACTTGTAGAATCAAACAATCAGGGGTCATTGATGTATACCCACTATCATTTGTGAGGAAACCTACCACTAATGGCCACAAGATCCAAGGTACTCTTAGGTTTCTAGATCCATGTCCTAGATGAGGATTTGATGTCGATAGGAATAGATCCATCGGAAAAAGGGCATTGATGCATCCCACATCAACTGATACAAAACAAAGATCAATAGTCTGATATAATTTGGTAGAACTACAAGATCCAATACTGTATATTGACACAAGGAAGGCTGACATGATTGGTCAGGAATATTTGAGGAATGGCCGACTCAGTTTAGACTTCCCTTGAACACATAACATGATGCAGAATGGACACTTGAAAACATAGGACTTTAAGTAACCAACCTTAATGAAATCCGCTAATGCTAGATGCATTAATGAAAGCTCCATTGGTGATGGGAAGGATAACCCATCGGTGGAGATCTGTTCAAAATACTGGTATAGTTTCGTAAGGCAAATGCAAATGGTGTACTGATCGTGGATACAATATTATGTGCTGTGTTCAAGGGTGACAAGGACTTACTGTTGTTGTTTTCTTCGAAGTTTAAAATATGAAGTGATTCAAGTCTCTCCCTTTTTGGATTTTTGTGTTTTCCATTTTTTTTTTACCTTTTTCATTTATTAGCTTGAAAAAAGATTAAAGTATGCTATGAAACATTAGAGGAAACGAGTGTCTCAAGGGCATGCGCCTATATTTCAAGGGCATGGATTAGGCCAAGGCAAAGATCCATATTGCAAACAAGGGCTGAGCTAGTTATGTACACTCTTGCAGATGTTTCCTCCATGGGTATGGGTCAAATATACATAAGCAATGGTTTATATGCATCTTGTAAGAGAAAGTGACTATACAGGCAAATAAGCAACATAAGCAATAAGTAACGAAGCAGTTTGCATGGATGTTCAAGCGGATATTTTAACGCAAGCTTATGTAAAATGACAGAAAAACAGGAGCCCATCAGGATATGGTCAGAAATGTATGAAAGAGAAATATGTGGTCTCAAAATCCAAGTCATGATGGGACTAATAGGGCTCCCGGGCCTATGAGAATAACGCAGTATGGATACCAAAATGGAAATTGGGTGCTGACTAGGGTGTCCCATGTTTGGTAGGCTCTGCTGTCGAAATGGTGGAAAATACAGATATGAAGGGTTGAACCACCAATTTCCAACAGGTTCGACCCTATGGTAAGTTTGGGTTGCAAAAGGTTCAAATGCATCTTCACAAAGGGATGGCCTAAACCTATATGCAAGTTTCCAAATATACTAGATGAGATCGAGGAACATGCAGATCATGCTCCTATACTTGGGTAGATTTATATCAAGTATGCTCCCAGTGGCCCCACAAAAGATGATCTTAGGTGAGTACAACCGAATGTTTACAACTTCAGGGATATATTTATTTGATGATAAAATGTAATCCGAGAAGTCATGTGAGCTAGGATATCTCACAGCCCAAATGGGCTAGGTAACCGAATCATATTTCTCCATCAAGGGAAGATTTTGATTCAAATCTGCCGAAGTTATTTGAGTAGTTGGGTTTGAAACTTTGACGACAGATAGAGGTGATCCAAATGTTTTCCAACATGGAAATGACATTACACAAGCTGAGGTCCCTTCATCTACTATGGTTAGACAGATGTTCTTACCATGAGTCGTTACTTTAATATGAAACGCAACTTTGGGAAGGCTCCTACATATCGAATGGTCTATGTCTGATGTGATCAAAGTCTCATCAGATGGATCAACAACACAAATGGTAGAAAATAGTTCCTTTCTTGGCGCATAATGACATTGCAATACCTCCAAGGCCGATATGGCACATGGTACTTGAGCTAGTTCCTCAAGAACATTACTGTTTTGAGCAGCTCGCGTGTTAGGATTATGCATTGTTCTACATAGAACACCTTTGGGGGGGTGTGGTACTAAGTCTATGGCTAGTTTCTCAATGTAGAGATAACCATCTGGTTGTGATTCCAACTAATCTGGTGTACTAGGAGAGACATCATAAGAATCAAGTCTTGTTTGAATGTTCATCTCAAGATCACACATGAAGACATTGGAATTAAGATCATTGCCCCTTTGTGGGGAGGTTGGCTGGTTGCCTCCTGGCGGAGGTACCGGTGTCAAAATAGTGGGTTGTTGTTGCCCACGGAATTGAAGCAAAGTTGGTGCATCCCCCTTCCCAGAGTTAGCATTTTTCTTACTCTTGTACTTCTTCTTCTTTCCTCTAAGGTCTATTGATGAGACTGTGGGGATATCAGAAGTGTTGGAGGGATTAGCAGGTTCCTACATTTCCTGTCCAGCTGTGGGTTGCGAATTCTGAATAGAAACTTGTCCCAAATGTGGGGTAATCTGTTCAAGACAACTGAAGGAATCCATCATACCATTGGAATGAGGTTCATGTGGTAGCCTAGCTGGTTCAAACGCAGGTCTTGCAGGTTGGTTCCCAAAAGATTGGTTACTTTCTAGAACCTGACCACTCCATGGCGGAATGGGGTTAATGGTTGGATTGCCCCCTGGCGGGGTTAGGCCCAAAAAGGATTGGTTTCTTTCTAGAGCCTGGCCACTCCATTGATGTGGTTCTTGGGTGTGATAGTAATTACAAGGTGGGTTTCCCATTTGCGGAGACTGACCCCAAGAAGTTTGGCAACTTCCTAAAACATGATCATTGGATGGATTACCTCCTTACGGAGGTGGGGTCCAAGAATATTGGTTATTTCCTAGATCCCAACCGTACCATGGTGATTGAACTTGGTATTGAAAATCATTCCAAGGTTGACTGCCTCCTTACGGAGGTGGAATCCAAAAAGGTTGGTGACTTTCTGAATTTTTCCCAGTCCATTGTGAACTAGGTTGCATGTATAGATTGCCCCCTTGCGGGGGTATGTTCCATTGAGATTGATGACTTGGTGGAACATTACCACTCCATGGATGGATAGGATTAACGGGTGGATTTCCCTCATGCGGGGGGATGTTCCATTGATATTGATTACTTGGTGGAACATTACCACTCCATTGTTGGATAGGATTCATGGGTGGATTGCTCCCTTGCAAGGGTGGGCCCCAATTAGATTGGTTACTAGTTGGAATCAGACCACTCCATTGAATGTTTCCTTGGTTTAGATTAGCATTCCAAGGTTGATTTCCTCCTTGCGAAGGTGGGCCCCAAGAAGATTGGATACTTCCTGAAACCTCCCCACTCCATGGCGGAATGGGGTTGATAGGTGGATTGTCGCTAGGCATTGTGCTAGGATAATTCGGAGGATAACCCCCTGGGGCATTTCCACTAATCTGAGGAGCATAGCCCCAATTGGCATAAATGTTCCCTGGTTCATTGCTTCCGCCATGAATATTACCATTCCATGGTGAAGGGTTTCCCCCGGAAGTAGAGTTTGGACAAGTGTTTTGTATACCATGAGGACTCTGGTTTACTCCTTGTGTGTGTTGACCCTGGTTAGGAAAAGCAGATGGTAAACCATTGTTTGAGAAAGCCATGGGGTCCTGTGTTGGAGTGTGCATGTCATGCAAACTTTCAGAAAGAGGTTTGATATCACCCAGTGACTCACGGATAGTAAGTGTAACTGGTTCTGAAAGACTCATCAAATGAGGAATTTCATGATCATGTGTGTGATGTTTCAATGTTTCAATGTTTCAATTTCAACTAGAGTAAGATTATCAACTACGTTTGTAGTCAGTTCGTGATGTGACGATGAATTCTTAGTGTTGACTTGATGTTGTTCTTCTCGAGTAATGTTAATTGAGTTGAAACATCAGTTTTGTTTCCAAGTCATTAGAATGTGGTTTTTGTGTCTGTCTCTGTACTATAGCAGGGCCTTCAAGTTCGGGTGACTCACCTCGCTGCCGCTGTGACTGGCGAATCGGGATAGTAGTCACTTCTAAGAAGTTGATAAAAGGATGTGTTTAAAATAATAGTTTGAATCAAACAATCCTAAGGCAATCTAGACTCAAAAATGAAAAGTGTCCACACAGTAAAAATTCCCTAGAGATTTCAACCAAGCAAACTTACTCTTCCAAAGAACCAAAGCTCAGTGAAAAGCTAGATTGTAGGGCCTTCCAAAACTAGTAGCTGCTGAGGGATTTCATGTCCTCATACAATTGCTAGGAGCGAAGGTGTGAGAAACAGTTACAATAAACTTTAATCGCCAGGGGTACAAGTGTTGGTACCTGACCACTCACCCTCCCAAGGAGTAAAAGTTCCAAATTATGTCTCAGGTATTGCAAGTGTGTCCCACTCACAACAGCCTATGTGATACCCTAAGAATAGCCACTAAAGTTACCACTTCGCAATCGACGGTCGAGCAGACAGTTGTAAGTCGAGGACAACTCTTATTACCAGAAACTCTAGAAATAGTGATGTCACCCCGAGGACTTGTCACTAAACATAGAATCCCTTCGATAAGCTCATGTCCCACTAAATAAGCAAGAAGGGGGAACCACCCTTACTTATTTAGATTGACCTCGTGCTTGAGGCATGTTTCAAAAGCGCTTTCCCGACAAGCGTTTTTTGCGATAATGGATTTACTCTCTTTAATCAATGCTAGTTTCGAAGTTTTTGCAGCCCAGGAGTGTTAACTCTCTACACCTAATCCAAGGCACTAACCTAATCTTGTTGGTGATATGAAAATCAAAAGTTTGTCAATTTTAGATTAAGCGCCAATTTTTAGTGAAAGTTTGCTTAGTCTCAGGAGTGGAAGTGAAATTGATGGTGTTTTGACTTGAAAGCAAGATGAATCACACAATGCAAGATGTTCACTATGCTATCTTTCAGTTCGATGAATATCTTAACTGAAGGAAGAATTAGAGGTTCATAAGCTTCTTTTAAACATGCAAAATGTCTAGTAGATGTTTATATGTTCATGCACAATTTTTTCGGAAATATGGATAATAATCGATGTGTAAAGATCAATGTAATCCAAACAGATATCTCAAGTAAACATGAATCTAATTCTATTACACGGGGGATCTCTGTTTCTCATTCACAAGATCGCCCGAAAGCCCAAGTGAAGAGGATACGCAGAGCCCTTTGGTATGCTTTTGAATTAAATCCTAAACTGTTACACATGAGATACACTTTCTCATTCACAAGATCATCATAAGATGCGAGTGAAGAGGATACGGTGCCTCAATATAAGATGCTTGAAAATCAACCCCTAAACTATTACATGCAAGATACACTTTCTCATTCACAAGATCATCATAAGATGTGAGTGAAGAGGATACGGTGCCTCAATATAAGATGCTTGAAAATCAACCCCTAAACTATTACACGCGAGATACACTTTCTCATTCACAAGATCATCATAAGATGCGAGTGAAAAGGATACAGTGCCTCATACACAATTTATGAAAAGAAAATTGAAAGATGACGCGACAATCTTCTCTATTTGTGCATAAAGTTCATGAAAATACTAAATGACCAAAACGAAATTAACAGAATTAAAGGTCGCAATCAGTTTTGGAGGGAAAATATTTTTCAAAATATCTCAACAATTCATGTTCAAGTCTTAGTTTTTCAATGCATATCTCAACAATTCATGTTCAAGTCTCAGTTTTTCATGTCTCCATTTGGTCCCAAAAATTCAAAATTTTTTTCCTTTTTGTTTTAGTCCTAAGAATTTGAAATTTAGACTTGGACCTATTTCAAAAAGTTCTGCAAATTGTTCGGCTTTTGTTTGGAATCCCAAAATGTAATTGAATCAATTCAAAGAAGACAACCATGTCTCAAAAAGAAATTTTATTTATAATTCAAAATTGAAGGTTTTGTATCAAACTTTTAAATTATAAAAATTTTCTTTATTTTAAATTCAACATTAAAGTTTTTAATCCAAAATCAATTTTTGTTTTGCAATGTTTCTTCTTTCTAAAAAAAAAATTCAAAAATTGTTTTTGCAATTTTGCTTTTTTAAATCTAAAACATGCAAGCTCTTTCAATTTTTTTTTTTTAAGGATTAATATGGTGTACAAAGTGTTTTTGGACAATTATTTTTGAATGAATTGAAAAGAAATCAACCTCTAGCCTAGCAAGTTTTTGCAAAAGTGTTTGAACTCTTTTTACATGTAAATATAAAAATTGTGAACAAACCATGCCAAACGTTGGCCAATGATGTGAATTCTTTTTAAACTTTTGAACACTTGTAAATCCTATTTTTCAAAAATAATAAAGTTGTGATATTGACAGCGAGTGTCCCCTATGCCAAACGTTTTGCCAATTGAGCGCCAAGCAAAATAAAAGCTGAAACCCAACACTTTTGGCAGAAGATTCAAAAAATGAATTTTTCTACAATTCGAATGCAAAAATTGTGTAGTTCATCTCAGCCTGACATCGATCAAGCGAACTGTGTGAATTTTCTAAATCAGAAGGCCAATTTAGCCATATGCATCTCAGGCTTAAATCAAAAGGCAAGCGATCAGAAAAGCACACAACGAACCGTAAAATGGATATGCCCAATGTCAACGAGGGTAGAAAGATCCAGATTCAGAAAAGAATTAAGCATATTTATAAAACTGGTGAAATGCAGAACTTTCAAAGGAATCTCAACGCAGAGCTGTATAAGAGTTTATTTTTAAATCTTTTAACTTTCTAACGTAGCGTGAGCCTATCGGTTCATGGAATCTATGCTTCTACCATGCCAGAAATCGGCCGAGTGCTAACACTTTAACTCAGGGTTTTGAAAGCTGGGTTGGACGAGCTATCACACGCCGAGGTTACAGGGGACACGCAAAGATCTACCAATATTAAATCGTGGCATGGTTTGACATATATTCAACACCTCCCAATGGCAAATCGTGGCAGAGTTTTCATAGCCATGCCCAGGTTTAATGGGAGGGTCTACACAAAGATCTACACGCAGGGTACTAAAATTTAGGTAGAATGTAATTAAATCTTCATTGTTTCACAAGGTCGAATCGTGGTGTGGTTGAAAGATTTCGGCATAGTTTTTAAAGATTTTAATGCTTTCTAATTGTAGATCGTAGCAGGTTTTGACTAAAACGCAGAAATGTTACAACCTTCGACGCAGGGCTTGGGGAAACTTTAAATGCAGAGGATAAAGCTTTAGTGGTTTACTTGCAGGGTTTAAAGATCTCAGATCTTGGTAGAGGTGCCTAAACACGCCCAGCTGGAGGACGTTCCCTCAATTCGCGCCGAGTTAAAAGATTTAAAGATCTGGGCATTGATCGCAGAGGTCGAAGGCATATAGCAGGTAGGCTGGGATTTTCAAGAACATGCAGAGATTGAAGCTTTCTTTCTCTTTAAACAAAGATGAACAGAGCTTAAGACCAAAACAGAGCTGAAAGAATTCAGATTAATGCAGAGTTTTGAGGTGATTTAATGGTTTGAAAGCATGGCTAGGCTAATTTTTAGCTTCTCTAGGTAGATCTACGGTTCTTTTAAAGATCTTTAGGCTAGAAATGAGTAGATCTGAAGGAGGATGAACACCAAAAATGAAGAAAAATGCAGAAAATTTCAAGAAAATTGCAGAAAATGTCAAGAAACTTCCAAGCAAATTCAACCTAGCGGAGTCGCCATTCTGATAACAGTGATTTGTGTAGGGATGTGTCTACACAAACTTAACTATCTTACTAAAGATTGGTGAGATCTTATGTTAGAAATGAAGTAATTAACACAAGTTATTTCGAAATCTAAATCCATTCATCATTTAAGATAAACAAACTTCAGATTTACAGCCATTTAATAGTTTAAATCATACAACATAAGCAATGTCTAAACATCATAATGGCAGAAACTTGAATTACTTCATATTGAAACAAGGAAGAAGTACAACTTTACCAATAAGCTTGATGTGAACCCTTCCTCCATTGTCATGAGCTTCCCTTCCTTTACTCTTGCTCTTGAAGACTTGAAGCTCTTCTTTCTCCTCTAGAATCTCCTCGGCATGCCTTTGCTTTTGTGATCACCTTTTACCATGCCTCCCATGCCATTCTTATATGGCATTGGGAAATGAGCCTTAGGTCTTTCTAGTGGATGTGGGATTAGTCACTTTTCTCAATGTTGATTATTTTCAAGTGAAAACCCACTTCTGAATAGTTTTTAGGCCTTTTTGCACCATTTAGAATTATTTAATCACAATTAATGCATCTTAATGCATGTCTAAGAGAGGATTTGTCTCTAGACAAAACTGTGTTATGACTTCCTACTGCAAGTGCATGGCAAAAATATGCCTCTTCCATCACATGACGAGGGTGCTATTTTGATTGTTAACAGATGTGGGCACCGTTCTCACTCAACACGGCCATCCCGTGGCATATCATAGTGAGACACTATCAGATGCTGTCCGTAAGTACCCTACCTACGACAAAAAAATGTAATCCATTGTGCAAGCCTGTCGCCAGTGGAGACATTACATTCTTGGGAAGGAGACAATCATCCACACTAATCACAAGCCCCTACAGTTCATGCAGACCCAAGGAAAATTGCAGAATGACCGCCATCAGAAGTGGTCCACATACTTACAATAGTTCCACCTCAACATCAAGTATAAAATAGGAAGTACCAACCGAGTTGTTGACTACCTCAGTCGACCTCCAGTCGCGAAACTCACCACGGTGCTAGACTCTTGCGGTCACGAGACCTCTGGATGGCCCCACCTCTACGAGATAGACCCTGACTTCTCCACCACCTACCAAATATTGGGAACCAAGTCAGTGGTCGCTAATTTCCATCTTCAGGATGGGTTGTTGTGCCATTTGGGCCATCTCTGCGTTCCATCAAGCGAGCGTGCGAAGATGATTTGAGAAGCTCACTACAGTCGGGTGGCAGGACACTTTGGCGTCAAAAAGACAGTGGCAGTGCTGCAGAAACATTTCTACTGGCCGAAACTTCGATAGGATGTCGGCAAGTATATCAGGTCCTGCACTGCCTGCGCTATTGCCAAACCGACCACTGAGAAACAGGGCCTGTACACCCCTCTGCCTACTCCTAACAGGCTATGGGAATCCATCTCAATGGACTACATGTCGAGCCTCCCATCCACCAATATGAGAAATGACCGTGTTTTTGTGGTTGTTGATCACTTTTCTAGCCGCCTGTAAGAAGAACATCACAGCAGAAGCCACTGCCAAGCTCTTCTTTGAACAAGTGTGGGTACATTTTGGGATCCCATAAACCATTATATCATATTGTGACAGTCGGTTCCTAAGCTCATTCTGGTCGAGCCTCTGGTCACTATTGGATACCAAGCTCACCAAATCCACTGCCTTCCAACCCCAGACAGATGACCAAACTGAGGTTGTCAACCGGATTGTTGTACATATCCTATGTATGTACAATTCAAAACACCCCTGCACATGGGATGCGAGTCTCCCCTATGTCCATCATAGCTACAACCGAGCCCTGCATAGCTCAACTGGCCACAACCCCTTTCAGGTAGGGTTGGGATTCCAACCATTGGGCCCTATGGATGTTGCACTACCCCTAGATACCACCTTGTCCCCTACTCCACCAGAAGCTGACAATGCCACCCAGTTCATTGAGCGGATCCAACACATCCGTCAACATGTTCAGGATATTCTACGGAAGTCTAATGCCAAGTATAAGCAATGCCATGATCAACATCGGGTGCCACATAAGTTTCAGGTGGGCGACAAAGTTTGGTTGCATTTGCAAAAAGAACTCCTTATAGGGCCCCATCGGAAGCTTCGCCCACTCCATTATGGGTCATACACCATCACCAAGGCGGTGGGTGACAATGCCTTTGAGCTCAACATTCCCCCCTTCCTTGGTCTGCATCCAGTCTTCAACGTGGCTTTCCTTCGTCCATATTTCCCACCATTATTAGACACCTCAGAGATAGCATAGTAGTTGACACCAACAGAGCTCAACCCTGACTGCATGAAACAAGAATCCAGTGATCAGGTTGTGGACACACAGATTAAGGGCACTCGATAGCAAAGGATCCAGCTTTATTGAGTCATCAAAATAGGGCAGCTCCTGCACCAAGGCAAGTGGCTCACCCAGGGCCAAATTCAACAGAAATTTCCTCATATGATGGGAGAGCTCAACACAATGGAGACCATTGCTTCCTAAGGAGGGAGGATTGATCCAGGTGGATTTTGGTGGCGATCCACCTTTTCCAACTGGCTCAAAACAACTTTCTGGCAATTTTGGTAATTTACTATGTTTAGCAGTTTTTCGGGTCCTGAACTTCGGGAGCCGTTTTGAGGCCCTAAACGATGTTTTTTGGGCTATGTTTGACCCATAGATTTGACTATCAAGCCTATTATAATAGTTGTAGTTATCGGATAGATCTTTCCAACAAGCTATCATGCGGCCCAAACGGAGATCGTATGCCAAAGTTATGCCTCCGGGAAGTTGATACACCAAACTACCCAAAATGGGGTCCACAAAACTGTTGGCTTTTCATCTTCCGGGGTTAGGGTTTTGGATTTTGGGTATTGTAAAAAGGCCCTCAGAGCCTCATTGTAATCATCTTCTTGCGAATGAGCACAACCATCACATCTCTTCTCAGAGATAAGTCGCCACCATTCCAGCAAGCTTGTTTTCCGCTGCATTTTATAGTTTCAACTTATTTCCTTGTTGAATAGAAAACCAGTTTACTGTATCTTTGTCATTTTGTGTTAAGAATCTTTTAATAATCTGTATTCATTTCGTTCTGCTCATAAAATTCAGATCACTCCTTAACTTCACTTCCTCAACAAATTCAGAACTTGGATAATAAAAATCTGCATCATAACATTGGTCATCATAGTTACCATCATCTCTTTCAAAACTACTTGAAAATATGCATGATGATTCTTCTTCTTCGACTCCAACTGGCACTAGCCTCATGGATACAAATTTGAAATGTGATCTACAATATTATTCAATAGTGAGGTTCTTGCTTTCCACAGGGGTTGAGGAAAGTCCTCTGATATCACTGTAATGTACCAACTTAGGATTTGACACACTAACTCGCGACTTCTTAAATATTGATTAAAATAGTGATTGTGGAAGCTAGAATTGCTGGAGATGGGCAAGGTCAAAGGATATGGATGGATGAAAGGTTCTGATATGAGTTTATACCTCTGCACAATGTACTAAGACCATTTATGTTTCAACAACAACTTGGCTAAACTCTACTCCAATGCTCCTGGGGTTCTCAGCATATGCAGACTAGTATGGGTAGGGAAATTGACTAAAAGTTGAAAAAAATTGTTGCAACCATTAGAGAGGATAATAATAATTCATTTACATTCATATAATCATGAAATAACATTTCAAAAAGTTATATGCAGATCCGAGCAAGTATGATAACAAAACTAGTAAAATAGCAATTCAGGACACCTCAACTAGTTTGACTTGTGGACTCCCAAACAATGTTCAAAGGTAATTGAAATTATGAAACAGTGGTTGGATCATGATATGTGATATATTATCTAACTGCAGGAACTGTAATGACTTCATTTGGACCTTTAATCATTGATTTATGAGCCATTCATTGAAAGACAGTCAAAATCTAGCTAAATCTAGCAGGGGTGCATAAATTGGAGAATAATTCAGAGTTCTGTAATTTGTATTGAAGTGATTGATATCATAACATTGCATACTCTATTATTACATTAGAAATAGTCCATGATGCCTCTAAGAAGATGATAGAAGAGTCTCTCCTCTTGCACATAAGAAACTAGCTGTAGAATAGAAGGAGGAGGGAGGATTTGATTTATGACTTTGGTGAATATGGTTCTGAAATTTTGTTTTGACCTGAGAAGCTTCAATACTCTGTTATAAAATTAGGAATAGGCCAATATTCCTCTCAGAAGATGAAGGAATAATCTCTCCTCTTGCACATAAGAAACTAGTTGTAGAATAGAAGGAGGGAGGATTCAATCTCTGATTTTGATGAAGATAGCTCTGAAATTCTGATTCGACCTATTAAGCTTCAGTATCTACAAATAAAATCAGTGATAATGGATGGATGCCATCATCCTCTCACATAAATCTGGGGCACATCTCCCATGCTTGACTAGGGGCACATCTCCCAAGTCTTGGATGCACAAATGCATTCATAAAATTCCTCACACTAGGAAAAGATGTGAAATGGAGCTGGAATCATTCTTTTATAGAATTCATGTTGACCTGTTGAGCAAGTTACTTGGCTTGGTGACCTATGATAATGGGTCACCGATGAGTGGACATACTTTCCTTGCTTTACTTTGCTTTGCTTTGGCTTTCCTTCTTTTTCCTCTTTTTTCTGACTTTCCTTTTTTTTTTCTGAACTTTCCTGCTTTATGGATTTATGCTTCTTTTCCTGAAATATTCCTCTTTTCTCATTTTTGGCATCATTTTTGGACTCTAGTGCTTACTTGACTTCCACTCCAAGTAATTCCTCTAACCTTATCCACTAATTTGAATTGGTGGGCCAATTTATCCATTTATTCAGCATAACAAATAAAAATATTAATTGCACCAATAATATTAAATGTTCCATAATTATTTATTCCAAGTAGGTAGCAAACTATGGATAAATTTAAATGCACACTCCTAATTAATTAATTTCCTCATCTTAACCCCTCATTAATTAATTAATTTAATCTGTCACTAGGATCCATGGGGTTCGATAGTGCAATATACCGAGATCAATCATCTCAAACTGGTTTTGAAGTTCACTTTTCATACTTTGAATTAAACAAGTTGGCTACTAGTGATGATAAGAGCATCCACATATACCACAATAATGAGGACATTATCACCAAAGTTATTAACATACAAATTTGGATCAGATATACAATGCTTACAACCATGATTAGAGAAATAAGTATCAATTTTATCATACCAAGCCCTAGGTGCTTGTTTTAGGCCATATAAAGACTTGTGTAATTTGCATACTAAACTTGATGATTCTGTTGATGTATTTGTAACTTCGAAAAATATTCTTCTATGTATTACACTTGTACTTTATTATATTCATGATGGAGATGTATTATTCCTCCAATCAGAAGTGTCATCATTTGTATTTGTAAGTGTCGCAAGTGTCACAACTTATATTTGATGGGTTATTAGACCACCTTGGTGGGGTCGGCCATGTATGAGTCATGTGGGTTAAAGGGTTATTAGACCACCCTAGTGGGGTCGGCCCAGTCACAAGTGGTAATGGGTTATTAGACTCTCCTAAGGGAGGTCGTCCCAGTTAGAGTTAAAGGCAGGTCAAGTCATTGTATAAATAGAGAGTGTGACTCTCTCATTCTATTCATTCACTCACTCACTCACTTCTCATTAGTGAGAGAGAGGAGGAGTGCGCACAATTGGAGGAGGAGAAACTGCTAGGAGACTATCTCTTATCTTTGGGTTTGATCTTTGTGACTTTTGTTTTGGTGCTCATTCTATCTCTGAAGAAGTTGCGGGGTTTTTCACCTTCTTGGTTTTCCCCGGTGAAATGCTTTGTGTATCTTGTCTCTTGTGTTTGATATGCTGTACATGTTGTTCTCTGATTTATATTCTAGATCAGATTGAATTAAATGCTGAAAAAATAACATGGTATCAGAGCTAGCTTGAAGGAAGGCATTGTATGGCATTTATGACACTTGTTGCAATTGCGACAAATTGGAAGCTAGGGCTTGGTATAGTAAAAACCGGTCATTGTGGAACTTTCTCTATAAATCCATTTTTGCAAAGGTTCAGTATCTGAAATGTTTACAGATTGAAGATGAAATGTCCATGTACCTTGTGTCCAAAGGACAGCCTCATATTCATTGTACTTTGTGAGATACGATCTGTACAAGTTAGGGTTTCCGCCTATTCCAGAATGCAGTCCTAAACAGGTGACCTAGGAAAAAGGGTCATATATCGGGATAGGAAGCTCCAAATGGAATTCTGTAAAAAGTGACAGTTAGGGAATGGACTATACTTTCATAGGTCCAGGTTTTAGAGGCTGAAGTTGAAACAGTGACATGTGGCACTCCGTACAAGTTCGTTATACGGTTTCATCTCATAAATAGGTCACATTGTGACACTTGGAATAAATCTCTCTCAGAGAATCCATTAAAGCTCAGATATGTGGGGTTGGAAATATGACAGGTCAGTATATCAAAAGACAAAGTTTCAGACCCTAAGGATCCAAAATTTCATAGATACATCAGAAACAATATGGCATATATTTCTGTCCAAACAGAATTGGATTCCCAGCACTTTAATTTTTGGATCGTCACTGCTGTGGGAAATTAGGGTTTTGGAGAAAGTTGGAATTTTTGGAATATGAGACCACGGCTGGGTGCTCCTCATCAAAATTGAAATTTAGAGACCAAGATCGAATTTTTTGGTTGGGTAGAACCCCATGCTCTATCAAACCCTAGTTCGGGATTTTGACCAGAAAACTAGAAAACTAGAATTTGATAGAAGCTGCAGATCTTAAACTTTCAAAGTCAATTTTGAGGATTCAATTCTTGGAGTTTTAAAAATCTAAGAACACCAGCTTGCTCGCCTCAGTCATCTGCATCTCCCTGTCCCGACAGAAGTTTGAAATTCTAAGTTTGGATTTTTAGGGTTTCTCTGTCAAACCCTAGCCAGCTCCTGATCCAGTCTCAGCAAATCAAAGTGGATTGGGTTAATCCTATAAGAGAATGATTTGGAAACATACATAAGTAAAGAAGTTCCATTTCCAGAGGGAGATGAGGCTAAGGCTTTACAAAATAAGACTACAAACAATCCCAACAGGTATGACTTGAGGAGATACAGGTATGTTTTGAAATCTGTTCATTATTAAGTTTGTGATATGTTTGTCTTCATATGAATTGAGGTTAGTACAATCTCGATTAATTTTTAGACTTGTCTTAACACCTTAGTAAAAATATGAATGCATGTGAATGATAGAAGACATTGATTGATTAGGGTTATGCAACTTATGATTGTACTAATGCACCGTGGTGTTGTATGAGGATGATGTTGTCCGCTAACATGAAAGGTACATCAAGAAAGACAAATCAAGTTCTAGATCGAGAACATATGACCATGGTGACATGAAGACAAAGACTCATCCATAGCTATTGATCACATAGAAGCTCTATTTCCGAGGTATGTATAATTTCTTTCTACAATGTTTAACTTATGAGATGTGTAGGTTACTAGCACAAGGTCTCTAAATCATTGAAGAGAACAAAGAAGACATTGTTTAGGTATGTTAGACATAACTAGCAAGCATGATCATCCAGGTATGTTTTTCCTATATCAAGTTAGAATCCTACCTTGTGTTAGGATCTTATATAAGTATACTTGGTATGATTGATAATTCATGAAGTTATAAGTTTGGGCAATCATGGGTTTATGCATATTATGCTTCTTAGTTTGATTAATGATATGACAAACTAGAAGAGTCCTATGGTCAAATAAAAATATGCATAAGAAGTCCTCCTTGGAACCTTGAATACTAATGCTTGTGTATGAAATGATCATGACCATACATGATTAAGATTATTTAGAATCATAATGTTTTGATAAGTATTGAGATTATACTAATGACACAATGATGACACTAGTGCACACTTAAGCATGTATAGTGGTCCAGGATGGATAGAAGTTCGAAGACATATAATCATGATGATATCATAAAGGAAGCAAGGATAAAGAGGGAGCACAATCCAGTAGTTCTTGAAAGGAAGCAAAGATTGAGAGGGAGTCCACCCAACAACCAAACAAAGATAAGTATTTGAATTGTCATTTATTATATATTTGATTACTTAAATGATGTTGTCCATTCATGTACATGCTTATGTTCCTAGATTTAGGATGTATATTATGCATAATAGAAGAGTTGCATTAATGAACACGATACTACTAATATGCAAGTAATGGGTAAGTGGCCTATGGTACTGTACAATGTTCCATTTCTACTTATCTAGAATGAAACTTCTTTGCCGACATGTTGGGAGTTGTGCACACTCTTAACAATATTCTCGTAGAGATGGAAGGAATCTAGAAAGTTACGGGATATGGATAAATGTTGTATTGAAGCATTTGCTAAAGATAATTGCATGACTGTATGACATACATTCTTATGTGTAAGAATTTGTTTTTGAAAAACTATGAGAAGTTTCTAATCATGCAATTGAATTTGACTTGTAGGAAAGATCATGTAAAATCACCTACAAAAGAAGGACAACGACATTTGTTCCAGTGACAAAGTTCAACAAAACTACCTATTGAAGATATTGAAGATATTGAAGAATCTGAAGTTCCCAGGATCAGGGATGCAGTAATGGAAGGATGCCATGATCGAGGAATACTAATCGATCATGAAGAATGATGTTTGGGATTTGGTCCCAAGACCAAAAGGGAAGTCTGTTGTGACTTCCAAGTGGATCTATAAGATCAAGCATGTTGCAGATGGTAGCATAAAGAAATACAAGGAAATATTTGTAGCTCGTGGCTTCTCCAGGAAAGAGGGGATAGATTATGAAGAGAATTTTGATCCTGTAGCTAGATACACTTCTATAAGAACAGTACTTGCTCTGGCTGCAGTGATGAAGTGGAAGATACACCAGACGGATGTCAAGACAACTTTCTTGAATGGTGTAGTCGAAGAGGAAGTGTATGTGGAGAAGCCACTCGGTTTTGAGACACATGACAGGGAGTCATATGTGTGCAAGTTAAATAAATTCTTGTGTGGCTTGAAGCAAGCAACTAGGAATGACACGGCAGGATAGACAACTGCCTGTCCAGTTTGGGCTTTACCTAGAGTAAAGTGGATTGCAACCTTTACTACAAGGTTGAGGAAGGCAATCCAGTGATACTTCTATTATATGTGGACGACCTGTTTGTGATTGGTGAGGATAGATTGATTGCATACATGAAGAGGAATCTTGCTTCCGAGTTCGAGATGAAGGACTTTGGCATGATGCATTACTTTCTAGGTATGGAGGTGTGGCAAAGGGTAGATGGAATCTTCCTTGGATAAGGGAAGTATGCAGTAGAGATCCTAAAGCGGTTCGAGATGATGGACTGCAAAGCCATGGCCACACCTATGGAATCGAACTTTAAGCTATTGAGTGATGCTTCATCATAGTCGGTTGATGTCACGAGGTATTGTCAGATGATTGGGTCCTTGATGTACCTGACAAACACGAGACCAGATATTTTCTTTACGGTGAACACCTTGAGCTAGTTTCTGATAGATCGTAGACATGTTCGCCTGATTGGTAAAGCATATTCTGAGGTACCTGAAGGGTACAATTGATTATGGGCTCAAGTATGATGCGAATCAAAAGTTTAACCTGGACGGTTATGTTGATTGGGCAGGAAGTGCTGCAGATAGGAAGAGCACTTGGGGGTGCTGCTTCAGTATGGGATCAGGTGTGGTATCTTGGTTTAGTAGGAAGCAATCTCGTGTATCTATTGTGAGGTAGCTTGGCTAAGGAAGCTACTGTATGATTTATTTGATCTCTCCAGTTGGATGCTACTTGTATCTATTGTGACAACCAGAGTTGTGTGAAGTTGTCAGAGAACACGGTGTTCCATGACAGGTCGAAGCACATCGAGATCAAATATCATTATATCAGGGATATGGTGCAGAGAGGAGTAGTGAAGCTCCAGTATGTTGCGATAGATGAGTAGATTGCAGATGTGTTGACCAAACCAATAGCTAGAGAGAAGTTCAAGTAATTCAGAGAGAGTCTTGGTGTTCTTCAGATAGAAGATACTTCGAGGAAGAAGTGATGGGACACATTTGCGGGAGCCATTCCAAGCATGGTTGTAGGAGGATCCTTCCCATGGCTGTGGATGTAAGCGCTGTGTGATGAGCATCAGGATGATGCTCCAGTTACTGCTATGTATGATGATCAGGATGATCATGTATGATGAGCATCAGGACAATGTTCCAGATGATATGCATCAAGACGATGCTGTGACGATGATTAGGATAATCATGTGATGATGATATGCATCAGGACGATGCTGTGACGATTATCAGGATGATCATGCGATGATGATGTGCATCAAGATGATGTACTATATGATGATGATCAGTATGATCATGAGCATCAAGATGATGCTCTGTGTGAGGATGATTAGGTGGATCATGAGTATCAGGATGATACTCCGTGGTTGTGTACAGGTTGTGCGATAAGCATGTAATCTTGCCCTGGGATATTTGCAGATACTCTTTCGAGGTTTTGCCTATGGCATATAATAGTTCCCTAGGAGATCTGGAAAATGCTCTTTCGAGGTTTTGCTTGGGAAGCATATAATATTTCCCTTGGAGGTTTTTAGATAATATTGCGAGGTTTTTCCTATGGCATATAATAACTCCCTGGGAGATCTAGAAAATGCTCTTTCAAGGCTTTGCTTGGGAGGACATATAATCTTGTCCTAGGAGGTTTGCAGATACTCTTGCGAGGTTTTTCCTATGGCATATAATAGCTCCCTGGGATATATGGCAAATGCTCTTTTGATGTTTTTTCCCGTGGCATATAATATTTCCCTGGGAGATCCGATAGGTTGAGCAATAAGCTCGTAATCAATCCTGGGATGCTCTTTCGAGGTTTTTCCAGACCACATGTAATCAGTACTGGAGATCCGATAGGTTGTGCTAGGCACATAAAAGTCCTGGGATGCTCTTTAGAGATCTTGTAGGTTGCAAGACACTCTTTTAAGGTTTTTCCTGACCACATAGAAAAGATCCCGGGAGATCAGATAGTTTGAGCTCATATGCCATTTCGAGGTTTTGTGGTGGTCACATGTAAAAGATCCTGGGAGATCCGATGGGTTGAGCTGTGTGCTCGTAAAAGTCCCGGGATGATCTTTTGAGGTTTTGTTGACGCAGATTCCACATGATGGCCAGAGATGTTGAGGACCTACAGGAGGCTAGGCCTACAACCAACATGAAAAAGGGATGGCTCTGTAGAACTTCCTATGACGAGAAGAATTGAGAGATATCCTAGTGATAGAGATGACGATTATAGAAGCAGTGATGATGATGCTCCGTGATCCCATGACTATGATCCATCTCCAGAATTGAATACTTGTGGCGATATGTATTAATGACCTGTGTCTAGAGAATACCTTCCTAGTTAAGAGGGAGTGTTGATGTATTTGTAACTTCGAAAGATATTCTTCTATGTATTACACTTGTACTTTATTATATTCATGATGGAGATGTATTATTCCTCCAATCAGAAGTGTCGTCATTTGTATTTGTAAGTGTCGCAAGTGTTGAAACTTATATTTGATTGGTTATTAGACCACCTTGGTGGGGTCAGCCCTGTATGAGTCATGTAGGTTAAACGGCTATTAGACCACCCTAGTGGGGTTGGCCCAGTGAGAAGTGGTAATGGGTTATTAGGATCTCCTAAGGGAGGTCGACCCAATTAGATTTAAAGGCAGGTCAGGTCATTGTATAAATAGAGAGTGTGACTCTCTCATTCTATTCATTCACTCACTCACTCACTTCGCATTAGTGAGAGAGAGGAGGAGTGCACACAAGTGGAGGAGGAGCAACTGCTAGGAGACTATCTCTTATCTTGGGGTTTGATATTTGTGATCTTTGTTTTGGTGCTCATTCTATCTCTGAGGAAGTTGCAGGGTTTTTCACCTTCTTGGTTTTCCCCGGTGAAATTCTTTGTGTATCTTGTCTCTTGTGTTTGATCTGTTGTACATGTTGTTCTCTCAGTTAAGATCCTAGATCAAATTGAATTAAATGCTGAAAAACTAACAGATTCAACATTAATAAAACCAGGGGGTTGTTGCATATAAATTTCTTCATTAAGATCACCATTTAAAAAATCACTTTTAACATCCATTTTGTGTATTTTCCATTTATAAGATGTAGCAAGAGATAATATGGTTCTTATTGTATTCATTTTAGTAATAAGAGAAAAAGTTTCATTATAATCAATACCTTCAAGTTGATTAAAACCTTTTTCAACTAATCTAGCTTTATATTTTTCAATTTGTCCTTATGTAGTAAACTTAGTTTTATAAACCCATTTAGAACCAACTAAATACTTTCCTGAAGGAAGAGGAACAAGAGACCAAGTCTTGTTCTTCATAAGAGAATCATACTCAACAAACATAACTTGTTCCCAATGAGGTTTACCCTTAGCTTGAGCATAAGAAGTAGGATAATCTATGGCCAAAACTTTGGTCATAAGAGCAAAGTTAGATCTAGTTATACGAGTATCAGAAGGGTTATCGATCTCACTACCTATAGATTCAAGAGTTTTCCGGGCCCAAACAGGAAGGTTAGAAGGAACAAAAGTCACTTCAGGAGATTTGAGACATTCAGGTGGAATACTTGAAGAAGAGGGTGAACTAACATCAACAACAAGCATAGAACTGGAAGGAGTAACATGAGACAATGGAATATTCAGGGTAACATGAGGTTCTATAGACTCAGGAGGTGGAGAGACTTCACTAAATTGAACATCTCTTCGGATTATGATACTCTTATTAAAAGGATCATATAACATGGAAGCCTTATAATCTTGATCATAACCAATGAATATACACTTGTGAGACTTGGGTTCTAAATTTTTCCATTTTTCATCAGGAATATGAGCCCAACATTCACAACCAAACACCATAAAGTTACTAATATCTGGTTTTCTACCATTCCATTTTTCCTCAAGGGTAACATGCTTAAAAACTTTTGTAGGAACTCTATTTAAAATAAAGTTAGCACAACTTATGGATTTAACCCAAAATTTCTTCTGTAATCCTTTAGAATAAAGCATACATCTAGCCATTTCAACTAAAGTTCTGTTTTTCCTTTCAGCAACACCATTTTGTTGAAGTGTGTAAGGAACAATATTTTGATGTTGAATTCCATGTTTAGATAAAAAAACTTCAAATTATTTCTTTACAAATCCCCCCCCATTATCAGTTCTCAAAGTCTTAATTCTTGTACTAGATTCATTCTCAACCAACGATTTAAATGCTTGAAATTTAGAAAAGGTGTCACTTTTATTTTTCAAAAAATAAACCCATGATTTTCTACTAAAGTCATCAATAAAAGTAAGAAAATAGACTTCATGAGATATAGAAGGAACTTCAAGAAGACCACAAATGTCACTATGAATTAATTGCAAAGGTTCTTTAGCACGCCAAGCTTTACCTTGATCAAACATTTCTCTATGATGTTTATCAAGTACACAACCTTCACAAACAACATTAGTAGACGAAATATTAGGCAATCCATGTATCATTTTAGTTAACATTTTCATTTTACCATAATTCAAATGACTTAATATTTCATGCCATAATTTACTTAGTTCATCAGCATGAGCAACATAAGAATAAAAGGGTTGTCTTTTAGTTGAATTAAAACCAACAAATTTATATAAACCAACAGTATGATCAACGAGACCAGAAGAAACTAATTTAAAATTATGGTTGATATATTTAAGAACATATTTATCAGGCCAAGCTTCAAATTTATATCCCTTTTGACATGCACGATATATAGAAAGCAAGTTGATGGGAATGTGTTTAACATGAAAAACATCTTCCAATTGACCATTAGCAATATTAACATTACCAGAACCAATTACAGAAAGTTGTTTACCATCACCTATAGATACTTTATGAGATGTGTACTTATTATTGTTATAGGATGTAAATAAAGAAGCATTACCAGTCATATGTTTAGAAGCACCAGAATCCATTATCCATTCCACATTAGAAGAAGAACTAATAGACAAAACAACAGATGCACATAAAGCTACTTGTGATTCATAAGAACATTTCTTTTTAGCCTTAGCCATTAAATGTTTCATTTTAAAGCGATTCTTTTCATGATGATTAGTTTTATCACAATGCTTACAACGATCATACACATTCATTTTCTTACTATTTTCATGATGTGCATTATAAGCATGACCAAATTTATTAGTATGATTTGAACAACAACCTTTACCATTATTAAAAAATTTCTTAGGATTCTTATTATGTGCCACAAGAGAATTATTAGGTGAGACTTGTCCTGAAACAATCAACCTATCTTTCTCATTTCATCAAAAGTAGGTTTCGTGGTATTTTGAGACAATTCAAGAGCTCTATTCCTAGTTTGGATGAACATGTCAAAACAAGATGACAATTTTTGTTATACAAGAATTATAAGTACGGTGTCTGTCTTCTTGTAATCTTTACCACAATTATTTATTTTTTCATTTAAAGTTTTCACTTTAGCAAGATATAATTCTACTCTTTCAAATTTAGTAGGATCTAGCTCAAAAATATTCTTTTCAAGGTAATAAGCAGAAACATCATCAGATTTATCAAATAAAGAAGCAATAATTTTCCATACCTCAACTGAGTTGTCTTCTGCCTCAATACTTACCTGAAGACTATCTAAAACCATTTGACCAATGAGGCCTCTTGCTTGATCACATTTATCTTCCCATATAACTACATCTTTAGCATCAACAGGTTTCTTGTGTTCATCTTTAACAATCTTCCATAGATTCTTACTCCTGAGAACATCAATCATTTATTGTGTTCATCTTTAACAATCCTCCATAGATTCTTACTCCTGAGAACATCAATCATTTTTTTTTTCCATGCAAGATAGTTAGGACCAACAAGTTCATGAACAAAAGCTACTTCTGAAGTCATAATGATATAAGTATTGACAAGAAAATTAAACCCAAATGATAGAAATGACAAGAGAAAAAAATGAATAACATAAAGCTGATACACTTTACCGATCTAAAGAAATCCAATAAAAAACATAAACTTTACTTATGACCCCTTAAACAAGTGCTAAGAAAATTCACTTGCGAGTATTCCATAGTAAACTCATGAATATATCTGATACTCGTGGGTTTTGCAAAGCAATAGTCGCAGTTACTCACGGGTTTTTGTACAGTGAAGTCACAATTATGCCGAAGCACTCGCGGGTTTCTGCACAGGAGGGTTGTGGGTATACTATAGTAAGCATGAGTTTACAGTAGAGCAGGCGCGAGTATGCCATAGCACACGTGGGTCTGTACACTGAAAGTTGCAGGTCCAGAGTATACTCGTGGCTTCACAGTAGGGAAATTCACAGTTATCCACGCTGTTTATGAAGAGAAAGTCATGAATGTCCAGTTTTAGGCCGAAAACAATGTCGATTTAAGCCACTGACAAAAACCTGCACAAAGTCTACCAAACTTGGATGAAAAAATGTTGAACTGAAAACCGGAAGATAGATCTCCTTAAGGAGAAACCAAAAATCATATAGATCTACAAAAAAAACATCAAGAGACCCTTGAAATTTTTTTGCAAAAATATACATAACAAAGTTAGGGTTAGGAGTAAAAAACATCAGAAACATGCCCAGATCTAAAGAGAAGCCTAATGGATATCAGATAGAAAGAAAATGTACAAAAATAAACAATGCCCATATGATAATAATTATTGATAGAAATATCTAAAAGGTGTTAGATCATAGCATCCAACTCTGATACCATGTCAGAGTTATAGATCTAGCTAAACTAGCTTACCTATCTAATCTAACAATAACATATCAGCATAAATAAGAATAAAAAGAGAAAAATGAAAATAATACACCAGATATACGTGGTTCACCCAATTGGGCTACGTCCACGGGAAGGTTGTCTTCTTATTAACTCTAGAAATCTCCTTCAATCTTACAAGAGAGCAACTACAAATAACCCCAATACAATATAGCAGAGCTTGTGATCACAATACCATGTGTTGATACTATCTATGAGCGTATACCACTATATCATATAATGTTATGATGTTGTGTTGTTATATGATGTGACTCCCTTGACCCTATTATATACCAAGAGATGTGGAGGAATTACTCTCACATAATGAATGTGGGATAATATAATTCTCCATAATAACATCTCTTTATATAAAGATGGATATCAAGAGTATACTTTACCATAATGAATATGGGATATAATGTATTAGTCTTTTACATAAGATTGTGGATAACATCCGACATAATACAAAGACATTATTACCTTCCAAGGAATATAATATATTCCAACAGAAATGTACCTTTATTGGATACGGGGCTGATGATTTTGGTTATTGATTATGGGATTATGAAAATAAAAAAATCATTAGGAATAGAGATGTGGTATTCAATGAAAATGTTGTGTATAAAGATCAGTTGCATGGAAAGAAACAAGAAAATAAAGCATAGAGTACACAGTGATTGATGAAATCGGTTAAGTAGAACCCTTGAACGATTCTCTCCTTCACTACATTATTTATTGATGATTGATTTTGGTGAACCAGAATGTTATGAAGAAGCAATGTAGGTGGAAACTAGAAATAAGTGGGAGTAATGCATGAATGAGGAGATGGACTCATTGGTAGGAAACGAGACTTAGGATTTGGTTCAATTGCCTGTAGGTAAAAGAGCATTGCAGTATAAATGGGTTTATAGTTTGAAGGAAGAAGATGAAGGAAAGAAGCGGTACAAGGATAGACTTGTTGTAAAGGGGTTTGCACAGAAGAAAGGTATAGATTTTGATGAAATATTTTTTCCTGTTGTTAAAATGACTTCAATTAGAACTATTTTAAGTCTACTAGCGGTAGAAGATTTGTATATTGAACAATTAGATGTAAAAACAACCTTTCTCCATGGGGATTTTGAGGAAGAGATTTATATGCAACATCCAAAGGGGTATGAGGTCAAAGGGAAGGAGAATTTGGTATGCAGGTTGAAGAAGAGCTTATATGGCCTGAAGCAAGCTCCAAGGCAGTGGTATTTGAAATTTGACAGGTTTATGGAAGAACAAGGTTATAGTAGATTTCATTTTGACCACTATGTTTATTTTAAGAGGCTAGATAATACAAGATATATTATCTTGTTATTGTATGTGGATGACATGCTTGTTGCAGGGTCTAACATGTAGGATATAAATGTGCTCAAAAGGAAGTTAGTTAATTCATTTGCAATGAATGATTTGGGTGTTGCAAAGAAAATCCTTGGTATGAGAAGAACAAGAGACAAGAAAAATTGCAAATTGACATTGTCTTAGGGTGAGTACATACAAAAGGTGATGGAGAGGTTTAGAATGTAGAATGCAAAAATAGTTAGTACACCATTGGCCATCCATTTCAAACTAAGTAAGGAGATGTGTCCCAAGGCACATGAATAGATAGATTACATGTTCAAGGTTCCCTATTCATCAGTTGTTGGCAGCTTGATATATGCCATGGTCTGCACAAGATCAGATATTGCACATGCAATGGGAGTTGTGAGCAGGTATATGAACAATCCGGGTAAAGAACATTGGAAGGAAGTACAATGGATTCTTATATATTTGAGAGGTACTACCACTCATGCATTATGTTTTGGAGGTTTAGACACCTGTTCTATAGGGATATGTTGAAGCAAATATGGTAGGTGATAAAGATAGTAGGAGGAGCACCACAGGGTATGTGTTTATTGTAGGTGGAACAACAGTAAGTTGGATTTCGAATATGCAAAAGGTTGTTGCACTTTCAACAACGGAAGTAGAGTATGTTGTTGCTATAGAGGCTAGTAAAGATGATTTGGTTGCAAAGGTTCATGGATGAATTGGGTAAGAAGAAGGAGATAGACGGTTGCATAGTGATAGCTGAAGTGCCATTCATCTTGCAAAGAAATCATCCTTCCATTCTAATACTAAACATATATAGCTCAAGTACCATTTTATATGCTCTGTTCAGGAAGATTAACTGTTGAAACTAGAAAAGATACATACTAGCCAGAATCCTGTAGACATGTTGACAAAGGTAGTTACTAGAGAGAAACTGAGTTCTTGCTCGATTTCACTTGTCCTTCTAGCATGAATTTGAAGATGAGAAATTTTACAAGTCCAAGGATTAGAGCATATTCCAACAAGTGCAGTAGCAGTGGAGTTGCAATGATCAGTATCCAAGTGGGAGATTGTTGGTTGTGGAGCCTGTCTTCCTGATTTAGAGATGATGTTGTTTCAGCCGTGTTTGTACCCCAATTTTATATAATACACAAGTGGATTGTACACTCACCCCAGCAACGGGGTGTGGGGGGGCATCGCCCCCCCATGGGGCTTGTTTTGATGGCCAACATATTACGAGCCCATGGTTTTTGGTAGCCCGTGGTATTTTCCCATGGTAATTCCTTTTTAAAAGGAAGACATTGTAATAAAATTGTGTAATGTATTTGTAGCATTGTAAAGATGTATGATTGCGTAAGAGATACCGTGAGAGAGTGAAGAGGAAGTTGCAGTGCATGTGCTATAGGTTGTATCCCTTCATTTGCTGGATGGTACAATAATAAGGACTGGCAATTTCTGTGTGGACGTAGCCCATCTTGGGTGAACCACATTATATTGGTGCATCTCTTGCAATGTGTTTTATATTTTCATCTTCTTTATTGTTATTTCTCTATGATCCTGTTTTTCTAACAAGATAAAAGTGACCCGGAAAAGGGGTAGACGAAATAGCTTGAGAGAAAGCGATCGAGTTCTAGTACAAATATTCCTTCCCAATCTCTTTTCAAGATGGAAGAGAAAGTCGACATTAAGCCTTATCAATTTGATATCGATGCTCTAAAACAAAATCGTTGGTTGTAGCAATTGGAGGTTTATTTTAGTATCCATCAAACAGCCCAGGATCAAAATATTTCATTTGCTCAATTGAAGTTAGAGGGCCATGCATTAACCTGGTGGGAAATTCACATGGAAGAACTTAAGCTGGAGGGTGATTTTCCAATGATTAGGTGGGGGAATTTAAAACCCTCATCAAGTGTAAGTTCTACGCTATAGGATATGTAGAGGACTAGTGGATCCGTTGGCATTACTTCAGGAAAAGGTAGGGGTAGAGTGTGCAAGAATACACCACTGAGTTTAGGAAGATGGATATCATGTTGGATATCTCACCCAAGAACCTAGATGTATTCATGAAGTATCTAATGGGTTTACATAGTCACATATGGAGGTAGGCGATGCTCTTAAATTTTAGGCCGATTCATGAAGCATGTGTACAAGCACAATACCTGGAAAACATCATCCAAAAGAAAGGACAACTAAGTGGTTCAAAACAGAAATAGAGTCAATATGCTACCAAAGAGGGGAAGAAGAAGTGGAAGGGAAAGGATAAGAAGACTACATCCATGGAACATCAGTGCAAGGATACGAAAAACAACTATAAGCATTGTGATATCGATGGAGTGTTGGAAGATACATGTAGATCTAAAACCCAAGAACCATAAGAAGGATGACAAGAAGCAGACAATTCTAGACACAAAGTTAAGCAAGGAGTTAGAAATCATCTTAGATGTGGATCAAAATATTATCCATACCACAGTGCATAAGGAGGTGAATCTAAGTAGACTTCACCCCAAGGAAGAGAATGAGATGACGAAACTCTTCCACATCAAGATCCAAGTCAAGCACACCAATATTGATGCTCTATTCGATTTCAGTTCAAAGAAAAACCTCATAGGAAAGGTTCTGGTACGTGATCTTGGATTGGAAGTACATGATCATCCCAGTCCCTACCCATTGGGATGGGTAAATAAGGATACAGAACTCAGAGTAATAAAACAATGCAAGATCAGGTTTTCCGTAAGTGCATAGTATGCTGATGAAGTGGAGGTAACTGCATGTTTGTGGTGTAGTGTTCAAAATACCCTACATGTATATGAGGGATGAAATATTCATGAGGAGAACCAACCAATACCGCTTGATCAAGGACAGGAAATCATTCATCATTAATGCACAAAGAATTAAATCAAAGATCTCTCTGGTAAGTGACAACCAGGAGAAAAAGTTGATCAATTCAAGTAGGAAGTTTGTATTGTTTTTCTTAAGAAAAAATCAACAATAAGCTGAATCAGCAAAAGCGAAGGCATCCCTAGAGGTATGTACCAAAGATAAGAAACATCAGTTGGAAATCCTTTTGTAGGCATACAAAAAAGTGTTCTAGGAGCCTATAGGGCTACCTCCTAAGATGGAGGTGGATCACGAGATACAATTATTGTTGTATTCTCCATTGCTAAACATCAACATGTACATAAAATATGGCATAGAATCAGATGAAGTGAAGGAGTAGTTGTAGTAGCTATTGGAGTAGGGAGTGACTCGACCAAAAACCTCACATTGTTGCTCACCTATCATCATAATAACCAAGAAGGATGGGACTTGGATTATGTACATTGAATATAGAGCATTGGACAATATCACACTCAAGAATCAATACTCTCTATCTAGGATAATGATTTATTGGATCAATTGCAACATGCCAAGTACTTGACCAAGTTGGATTTCAAATAGGGATACCACCAGGTGTGAGTGAAGGAAGAAGACACTTGGAAAACTTCCTTCAAGACTAGGAAAGGTCTGTATGAATGGTTAGTAATGACATTTGGTTTATGCAATGCACCAACTACACTTATTTGTTTGATGAATGATGTATTACGTCCTTTCTTATATTCATTTGTTTTAGTATATCTAGATGGCATACTGGTTTATAGTGATACCTATGAAGAGCACATATCACATATCAAGTAGGTGTTAGAGGCTTTGAAAATGCATCTGTTGCTGCCTAATTTGAAGAAATGTGAGTTTGGCCAGTAGCCCTTGCTGTATGTGTGGTATGTTATTGGTGGAGGAGAACTTAATATTGATCCTACAAATATGGAGGCCATCACTCAGTGGCCTACTCCTACCGATGTCACTAAAATGATAAGCTTTATGGCGGTGGCACAATAATTTTGGAAGTTCATATATTCCTTTTCTGCTATGGATGCACCTCTCCATGCAATAAATCCGGAAACAAGGGGTTCCAGTGGGGTAAGAATCAACAAAAATTATTTGAAGAGATCAAGCAAAATATCAGTCA
Source organism: Larix kaempferi (assembly GCA_027924585.1). Classification (NCBI taxonomy): domain Eukaryota; kingdom Viridiplantae; phylum Streptophyta; class Pinopsida; order Pinales; family Pinaceae; genus Larix; species Larix kaempferi. Next base: position 2,229,344 of record BSBM01001125.1, on the reverse strand, counting down.
ATCACCGGTTCTTGCATTTCGTAATTTGCAGAATCCTTTCGAATTAGAGACAAATGCAAGTGTGTGTGCCATGGGAGCATTTCTGATGCAAGGAGGAAGGTCGGTATGTTATAGTTATAAAATATTTAAAGGGAGAGTTCGAAACTAACCTACCTACTATAAGGAACTCTATGCCCTAGTTCAAGCTCTTAAGAAGTGGAAGCATTGTCTGATGGGAAAGGAGACCATCATTGACGTTGATCACCGGCCGTTGTAGTATTTTTAGGCCCATAATAAGCTACAACATACCGTATATTATAAGTGGATGGGATTATTACAACATCTTCATATCATCAAGTACAAGAAGGGACAAACAATAAAACTAGCAGAAATGCTCTCAGCGACACCTACAACCAATATTATAGCTTTGGGAACTCTTTTACACATGGAAACTTTTACCCATGATGTATACAAGGAGGAGTACATAGAATATGATGACTTCAAGGAGGTATTTTAGAAACTGCAAGGACAATTCCAGTAGAAGAAGGTGACAAAAAGGCTGACTATCATCTCCAAGATTAGTTACTCTACAAGATGGACATACTCTATGTTCCTAAAGGAAAGAGATTGTAGCTTATTAGATAGGCACACACTACCAAATCTACATGGGACTTTGGTGTAGGGAAGAAAATTGCAAACTTATAGAGGTATGTTTATTGGCCTAGAATGCAAGATGATGTAACTTGGTTGATTAGAGGATGCATACTTTGATGTACAAGAAATCCCAACAATAGGAAACAAGATCTATACCATTGCTTACGAGTTCTTACAAGAGATGGGAGAGCATATCCATGGATTTTGTGGGTGATCATCCAACCACTAGGAAGGGACATACTATTTATTTGTGGTAGTTGAAAAATTCAATAAGATGTGCATTCTTATGCCTTGTAAAAGGACCACCAAAGGAAAAGAAGCAACAAAACTTTTCTTTGAATAGGTTTGGGTGCACTTTTGGATATCAAGGAGCTTCATATTGGATAGGCATACCATATTTCTCAGTACATTTTGGTCTACACTTTGGGAAAAGATGGACACTAAGTTGAAGAGATCTACAAAATTCCATCCACAAATAGATGGACAGACATAAGTAATCAACATGAATTTGGTACACCTTTTGAGGGGTTATAATCAGAATCATTCAAAGACTTGGGATGAAAATGTGATCTACAACTAGCAGTCTTATAACAGAGCAGCCCACACTTCCATTGGGAAGCCCGCATTTCAAACTTATTTTGGAAACTTTCCACCTTCACCTCTAGATGTTATTTATGGACAACAAGGGGGAGTGAGGGAATACATCATAGATGAAGTAGTAAGAGATGAAAAATCCATTGATAAGATTAGGCAGATCCATTTACAAGTCACAGAAAAAGTACAAGGAAATACATGACCAACATATAGGGTTGAGAAAATATTCAAGGTGGGAGACAGAGTATGGTTACACCTGAAAGAGGAAAAACTACATGGTCATGTTAAGAAGATCAAGGCTTTGAGGTGCAGCCCTTTTGAGGTATTGGGGAAGGTGGGAGATAATTCCTACAAACTTAGTCTACCCCCATACATGCGCATTTACTCTGTAGTGAATGTGCAAAATATGAAACTCTATGAGCTTTCCATGTTGGATCAGGAATGTGAGTAGGTATTACCTTCTATACAGGACTTATCACTAAAGGCTTAGTAAAAGTTAGCAGAAGATACATTTGTGCAAAATAATTCATGAACTACAAAGCGGGGACAATATGAACTCTGGCATGTGGGGTTAAAAGGACAATTTCCAAGAAAAACTAAATGGTACCCCAAGGAGAAGGTAGAGGAAAAATTTCCTCACCTCATTCAGTAAAATATTTTGGGGACCAAAATCCTCCCAAAATGGGGAGGTGTGATCCAAAATTGATCAATATAAATGTGTTTCCTACTTGGAACTTTTGAGGTTAGAATATAGGATGACTTGTAGGGCCCATTTTAGGGTTAGGTCTCACTTTTCAGATTTGGGGTAAAACATCTTCTAAAAACTTCCCAGTCCATTTTGTGGGATTAAATGACACTTTTTTTTTTGTAAAACCTTGCTTTGGACGAAGATTCCATATTCTACACACCATGACCTTTCTAATGGTCCTAGTATTGCCTCAAACAAATTCTGTATCAAGAATTTATGCCTCCCAAAAGTTGACCTTTCTAGTGACTACCATGGCACCAAATGGATTCCACATGAACTCTCATTTCTCGCACATGTGGAGCTAGTCACATGAGGAATTTCATGAACATTCCATAAGTTCCAAACCCTAACCCTAATAAGGAATTGATGCATGCAAAAATCCTAACATTAACCTTAGATGGCTATCGGTCTATGTTAAATATCGGGTTGTTAGGAGAAGAGGGGTTTCCATTCTTTTGATGTATTGTATTGTTCCATAGTTGATGTTGACACAAACCCAGTCGACAGGGGTTCCTCACACTGTCGACACCCAAGCCATTGCGATCTCCCTGAGCACCAACCCAGACAGGTTTTACCCTGTCCAGCAACACCTGCAAAGCAGATGAGGTCTCACCCGAGATGTTCAAGGGAGAGTTGACGGAACCATGTTTCCGTCGAATGAAGGAGGATGTTGTGCATCAATTGACTAACGTATTGCAACATTTAGACATAGATCTAAGCATTGAACTTAGGCATTAAGCATAATCACGACATCATTCAATAGATCTTATCATTGACAAAACCATAGATATGCAACAGATATAATAGTAAAGCATTAATCATTCATAGATTCATATCGCAAAATGCATTTACCACAGATAGATGGAAAAGACACAAGGATTCTGCTAAAAAACTTTGTCACATCATATTTATCTCCGCAAAAACCCAGATACAACAAGATATTCAATCTTTAGCTCCTTCAGATCAAGATCTCTAGATGTTCTCTTCTTCGGCTATTTCCGTATTCCCCTCTATCAACACTTACAAACCTACTTCTATTTATAGGCTTGCGCCTTTACATTTACGGTCCACTTAGGAAATCGCCTAACTACTTCTTAACAAATTCTACAAAAAATGACCCAAAAACCACATAATACGGTCCAAATGACCCAAAATACATATGTCGCGGTCCAAATGACCCAAAATACATATGACGCAGTCCAAATGACCGAAAAACTACAAAAAGTGCTATCGCCATGTGCGCTGCTTTCCTCCTTTTGCGGTACCTTTGTCCTTGAGCAACATCCGCGATGCTGATACATCAAACCTCCTGCCAACATGCCCCTAACACAATCTTGTGGATTACCCTCGAGCCACATCAACTGTACATTGTGTACTGAGCGGTCTTTACCTGAATCCCTTGTACTGCTGATCGACCTCTTGGACATGCTCCTTCACCACCACGGCCACCTCCTGGCTCTCTATCACATCCTATGCGAAAGGATGCTCAATAATCTTCTCTACAAATTACCGCCGACCCTCCTGCACAGCCTGCAGTGCGGAACTTGCTTTGATAAAAAACTGACCGCCGATCTCTTGGAACTCCTCCTGTTCCGCGCTACGCTTCTTCTAACGCTCTTTAGCCTTTATTATGTGCTAGTGCAAGTCTTTCAGTTCTGTTGATTTGGTGACTTGAGAAACTGGTGGTAGCATTCTCAGTGACACCTTCAATGTCGCCAGTTTCCCTTCTACTTCTTGCCGCTGCTTGGTCAGTTGTTCTAGCTGCTCATCGTGAACAATGCTGCCCCAAAACTACGCGGTCTCGACCATGAGCTTTGTCACTGCTTGTTCCAGCTCGCTCATCTGTGTTTCCATCTCCTCGATGGCGTGATTCCATTCATCCACCTATTCTTTATGTGTACCAGGGTGATTTAGAGCTGCCAACTCCGCATTGTCCCTCTGTAATTGGGCGATGATAGCCCCAAGTCTCTACGCTTGCTCAACCGGATCCAACTGCATGGTGGGATCTGGTATGTGTTGACATGATTCAGAGACTGTTGCCTCAAATCACACTCGGCTATCCCAAATGGTGGCTTTCTCCATTATTAAGCGATCCCATTCTTTCTTCAATTCTGCTATCGCCCGAGCTTTCTCAGCCATCGCCTGCTCGAGCTTATCTTCCAACTCGTCGATGACCTCCCGCGCCGCTACTGCCTTTCCTTTTAACTCTACAACCTCTTGCTGGGCCACTGCCTCATTTTCCTGCGATTGCAGGAACTGACCGCTGATCTCTTTTATTATGTTCGCCATTTCCCGGCTGGCAACTGCCTGCACATTGGTCAACTCCTTCGTAGGCAGCTCATTTATGTTGATAGTCAAATTTTCTAACT